>JAOYFF010000104.1:1258504-1270965 GCA_025773925.1 Cryptomyrus ogoouensis | reverse complement strand
ATATCTGATATTCTTTTTTTGTGTTCTTGTCTTGTGTCTCTGTGTGACCGCTTAGTAGTAACATGAGCAATTTCCTCCTGGATCAATAAAGTTTTTCTGATTCTGATTCTGATTTGTTACATTTCACAGGCTCAGCAGCCACACATTCAGCTCTGGAAAAAATTAAGAGACCACAGCAAAATTTTCAGTTGCCCTCATTTCTCAAAATATGGGTATGTGCCTGTGTAAAATATACAATTTTTTTGCAATCTCCAGCCTGGGTCTTCCCTGCTTAACATTAATGAAGGGCTTCTTCCTTCCTTTATGGGACTTTATTCCTGCTTCTAGGAGCCTGATACAAACTGTACTAGCAGTGCACTTCACATCTGAACTTAATGTTTCCCATTCCTTTGGAAGGTCACTTGATGTCATCCTCCGATTCATGGGGCACTATTGGATAAATTGATGGTCGTCTCTGGCATTCAAAAGTTGCTTCTGCTCTCTACCTGGCTAGTTTTTGGTCATTGCCAGTGTCTCCTGTTTCGCATTAGTCTTGTATACTGCAGTCGTAGAAATTTTGAGCTTGGAAATAACCTGTCGCTTAGTGTAGCGTTCTCCAGCAGAATCAGGGTTAAACCAGGATTTAACAATGCGGACTCTTAAAAAATGGAGTGGTTTTAAAATTTTTTTCCAGAGCTGTATATACGCTTTGTGCTTTCAGACACTAGTTTTTAGTTTTAGTACTCTTTAGATTAAAACATAATTAACATTGGAATTGAAATCACATTCATGTAAAACAAGCTTTCAGTGTCTACTATCATATCACCCCCCATTTCACTTTAATCTGAAGCATTTATGTTAGTTGGAGGAATTTGTCTTTTGATTTTAACAAACTGTGAGTTTTCAGGAGAGCTGTCACAGAAGAGAGCTGCTCATCATGTGTTTAATCAAAAACATTGTTCTGTAATGGCTCCTTCAGCGTCTTCCTGCAGTTATTAACATGCTTCACGTTCCATCAGCAGGACATTTATTGCCAAACCCCACCCTTTAATACAACTGCGAAGCCTCCTAAAATACCACTTTCTAATTCAGTGATCCAGATTGATTTGTCTTCCCCACATCAACAGACAGTGATGTGAAATATTGCTGTTGCTTTGAATAACAGGACTACAGCTACACACTCTACAGCATCCTGGCTCCAGAAACAAACCTCTATCCCAGATACCTTGAGGTCTTGGCTTCTGGCCCCAGCTGCAGTCCTGGTCTTTCTGTGTGAATCTGTAACTCTGTGCTAATTCAGAAGTCGTGAATACATCCATCCATCCATCCATTTTCTGAACCCGCTTGTCCAATTCAGCCTCACAGAAGGGGGTCCAGAGACTATCCTGGAGGCTACGGGCGCAAGGCACGGAACAATCTAGATTGGGGCACCAACCCATTGCAGGGCACACTCACACACCATTCACACACACACAGGGATACCTATGAGCAATCTGGTAACTCCAATTAACCTCAGCATTGTTCTGGACTGCGCGGGGAAACCAGAGTGCCCGGAGGAAACCCGCGACGAAAACACGGCAAGAATATGAAAACTCCATACACATGGAACCCTGGTTGACACTCAAACCCGGGTCCCAGAGGTGTCAGACAGCAGGGCTAACCACAGTGCCACACATTGTAGATTCACTTCACTTCATTTTAATGTAGTCTCCTTCTAGCAGGGCAGCTGTAAGCATGTACCATCAACACCTTTTATAGTGATTACAAGCTGTTAAAAGATGTGCCTTATCTGCTGGGGGCCCTCTCCTTCATTGCCTCATCATTCTCTTGTTTGCTCACACATTTGAAAGCTTTGGGGCAGGGGTACATCCAACTCCTGCCTTTTCCCTCATGAAATGATTCCCAAGGACTGCAGCCTGACTGTCTTCATCACATGCCTGCCAAACAATAAATGGTTGCATTTGAAATCCTATGGGGAAACAGTTCTATTTTTTATGGTGTGTAATCACATTACTACTGGTGTTTTATAAAGCAAAAAGAAAATAATATTTTCAGGAACATCGATCCCATGTATTTCAAAAGTGAAATATGTCATATGGTTGTCACACCAGACATATGCAACTATAAATAAAATTATAAACTAAGTAGAAAACGAAAAAATACACTGCAGCGCAACCAAAATTAAGACAAACATAAATTAACCTATTTATATTTGGAAATATAAAAATGGGCTCAAAATGTGATGCTGCTTCCTTGTAAACAAAATGAAATGGTGTACAGCAATAGGAAAACGAAGTAATGCTTCTCAAAATTACATAATTAACAGATTTAATTCCAGCCTTGTAGATGTATATATTTACCTTATATATGTACTAATGAATGAACTGTATGTATGATTGTAAGATAAAAATTGTGTAATGTTTTAGCCTATTCTAACAACATGCATTTTGGTTTACGTCAGTCCTTTTTCCATGTGCAATTTTTGCATATTTAACTGTTTATGTATGTTACCATTTGTCAGGAGTCTATATGCGGTAGCTTTTCCCGTGAGTGTCCGTGGTTTGTCAGATGGATAGAGTTGAGGATCTTTCACCATGGTACACAAAATCAGTTACATTTTTTATTCTATAAGCGACACTTCAAAATGTGGTATTCATTATGAATACCAGTGACATGCACAGACTTTTCAGGCATGTGAACAGGGGGGCATGGCCGACGTGTACTTTTTGCAGCGTTAAATATTCATGATCGCGTGGTGGGGGGCATGGGCAGGATTCAGTGTATGCAGTTTATGTTGACATGCTGGGTAATTCAAATTTAAATATTAAGCTGTAATGTTAAAGCTGTACTTACACTATGAATCCATTTTAATTCTACTTCTTTATATTCAAAGTCGAATTTCCACTAATTCTAATTGAATTTGATTTTCAAGGTCATTCTCAAGTCAGTTCGGAACGGTGCACAACCCTGTTATGTAGGCCTACTCAAATGACATACAGGTGTTACAACAACGAGCCCCATTTGCGCTAATTTATAGTCGACATTATAGTTATAATATTGCAACATCGACCTCTTATTATATCATCAGCATTATTACGCTGTCCAAAATGCACCGTCAATGTCTTTTTGTCATCTATTTTGGCCGATTCCCGTGTTTCTGTGACATGACAGCAGGCAAGAATTCAAATAAACAACGACGTAGAAAATAACGAGAGGGTCGGAATACGAACGAGATAGACAACTTTCGTCACGAAGGGTTTAGGGTCACGTGCTAATTGACGATCGATCTACAGTACTAGATAACGAACTATGCGTGGCGTTACGAAGCTTTTGGGAAAGCCACTCCAGAGCAGCTTACGGCAATTATTAACCCAGGCGGGATAAATGAACTTTGCTTAGTTCCCACAAGGTCACGACGTTGTCGCGAGCGATGCATATAGCTGCAAGTGAGCTAAACTGCAGCTCTACGGAATCTGCTCAGTTACCTAGGGCTATATCGCCGAAAAGTCCGCGGAGGGCGGGGGTTTATTCCCGAGGAGCAGCTAGGAGGAGCCCCGCCGAGAAAGAGAGAGCCTCTGTGTCCGGACCGCAGGTGCTGTACTTTACAGTGGCAAAAATTTCAGTTAAAAATATTTTAGTATATTGCAGGGTTGCCAACTTTGGTCAGATGGCTGGCGTGACATTTTCAATTTGTGACAAGTCTGCACATGCATGTAAGAGTTTTATTACCTTGTAATTAGTCTATATATAAGGTTTGCAAACTACCACAACGCTTTTAACGTACTGTAGCTAATTTTTGAATAATAGATTTACCGTTAAGATTTCTTGCGGGAGCGTGAGTGTCTGAACGCGTGCGTGTCACACCAGATGCAGTTGGCAGCTCCAACACTGTTTCTGTGAACTATATGAGCTCAAAAAAATATGAATTTATAGTCATGTGTAGCTTAACGATGCATTCTGAAAAAAAGTACAGTATAGTAAATGCATAAACCAATAACATTGTTTAACATAATTATACATTATTATGTACTGTGCATAATTGTATGCTCTATGCTTGTATAGCACTGGCAGCGCACTAGGTTTGTTTACATCAGCCTCACCGTAAACGCGCGAGTAATGTGTTACATACCATATTACCACGGCTACCACGTGGCTAAGAGAACCCAAGACGCCCTTTTCACTTAGCCGTGTTAGGAGTCTCTGCACATTGCCTTGGCCACCCTAGATTGGAACCTGGCCGCCCCCGTCGTATTTGCATTTTGGTTAAATCAGATTTTGATTTAAAAAATCTCCTTGTACTCCGTAACTGTTTCTCTGTGTCCCTGATGATAGACTGATAAGGCATGAACTCGGTGCTGCTGAGCTAAACATGTGCTCTCATAACAACAGTAATGCAGAAGTTTTGAAGTTGTGTAAGCTTGTTACCTTAACTGCAAGAAATTGATATATTAAATGTGTATTTGGTAATTCCACCACTGTCCAAATTGTATACAATGTAAAGTTATAGCATTTAGGTACCTTAAATATTACCTTGTTATCTAGATGCCTTATATTCATATTTAGATTTATGTGCACCCCCAAAATAAATAAATAAATAAATTACACCTAGTGCCACCCTGGCCACCCCACTGAAAATGTTCTGGCTTGCCGCTGTCTCTGCTTCACATCAGTTTATCAGTTTATTCACAGAACCACTGTACTTTCATGAGAAATGATTTTTTAAACGAGAAAAAAATACTCGTGGAAGGTCCCAGATGAAAATCACAATAATGACCTGTAATATTAAGCTGTTTGTTGTATTCAGTGCATATCTGTCCTCTCAATCAGTCCGTGTGCTGGCCTTTCATGACCCCTCTTCAGTGCACTGCTTTTTGCCATCAGTCAGTCATGTTATCACCCTCCCCATAACAGTTATTTGTGTTTGTGTTGATTAACAACAAAACCACCCACAAAACCAACAGTATGGAATTTACTTCACAGAACAAGCCTTGCTGGAAGCATAAGAAGATGTTAAAAATATAAATATCTAATGATTTACTTGTTTTTTTAAAACCCAGAGTTTTTCTGGCAGCTGGCATCAGTTTTGCTCATTACAGATGTTTTAGTTAATTTTCATGTTTGAAATTCTGTAAAGTTTTAAAGGTGATGTTGTTTCTAAAGGAGAGTTTCTTGTAGTTTCTGCTTTGTGCCATATGCTGTCTGGGACAGACTGCACCATGACCCTGACCAGCAGTTAAGTGGTTAGAAGATGGATGGATAGAGCAAAAATGGTTCTGATTGGTCAATAGAAATGAAGGACAGTCATGAAGGACAGGCCAAACACATTTAAGAGTCATAACCCTAACAGTACTGCCCATACGGTCACAGAGAACAGCACCTGATAGTTTACACAGGGAAATGAAGCAGTACATTTTGAACAGGCATCAATGACATTACTCTGTGAAGCAGATTTAAAATATTATTTTGCCTATCTGCATTATACATGAGGTCATGTGAGTATAGTTCGCTGTAAAGATGAACTCCCTGATCACTTTTAAGTTAGCTGTCAGTGACTGTATGTGAATCGTAGAGATGCCTGTGATAGTGTGTGATTCATAGCAAGGCAATGGGCAAAATGGATATTGGCCCTAATAGCTATTTCCAAACTATAGTCTTTATCATTAACATGAAATAACATTTGCTTGGTGACAGGAATAATTTGTCTACTCTGAATTAAGATTTTCATGGAAACTATAGCTAATGATCCATAATTATCATTTATCTTGCCACTTGATGTCACTAGTTATTCCACTGAGATGTGCAGCTTTCGGGAGGAATCACCAGAACTGTAGTGTAAGAGAGACGCTCTGGGAGTGGTCAGGAGATGCTGTTTGGTGGAACTTTTGTTCACCAGCTACCTGTTCAAAGTGGGCAAGTGGCCAACAGGATGCGGTGAGGTCTGCATGCCCCTGTAGCATACAAATACAGTCTTGGTATAGAATACATGAATTCTTCTCAGCCCAGACCAGCTCTTCAGTGTCTACTTCCTTTCTGAAGTTGTTTTTATATTTATTTATAAATATACAGGTTCTCCCAGCCAAAGAATATGGGTCCCCTTCTTTTTCCTTTCTCCCCATAGTCAAGAACTAGTGTGTGATTTGCCATCAGTTGTAGTTCCTATCTCCAGGTTCAGGATCACTACCCTACAGTCACCCACCTCATAAAAGCCCCCATTCCAAGCCTGCAACAAAATTAATGAAGGAGCCATGGCTATAGAAACAGCCTTTATGCTTTAAGAAGCATTCTGGACAAAATAAATGAACTTGGCCTCCAATCAGGCACTTGCCATTATGCGTTTTGGTCAGGTAAGGATAAGCTGGAGGCGTAACATGTTGCCTGTAAATTATGGTGGAGCCAATGCTGGAAACCTCTGGAGGAACTGTTCCTACTTTCTGTAGCTTTGACTGCAGCTCTGTGGGCAATCTCATAAAGGCAGCGGGAGCGTGTTCAGGGTGACATCAGCTGAAGCTGGTCGCCGGGAGACAGAACTGACCCGCACCAGGAGATTACAGTCATTCTGTTAAGGCTGCACTCAGGAGACAAAATGAAGCAGCATGAAGCAGCAGAATACCTGCAGGATAAACGCACACCCACCTTGGGGTATCTGTGACACTTCTGTAAATCCATTGCAAGCCTACTGTCGAACCGGAGGAAATGCTAATGTCATAAGGTGGACATAGTATTACAGCAGTTTCATCAGTTGTGATGTCATCACCTTAAATATTAGATATCCTGTCAGATACAGTTTCTATATTCTGGACCCGGAGCCACTTCCCTGAGTGCTTGAGGCTGCAACTTCAGTTGACTGACATGACCAAATATTTAATGCAGGTGTGGTGTAAAGAGGGGGATGGTAGGACCCTTCCAAGGGCCCCTGAGTGTACCGCAGCCCTAAAAATTTGAAACATAATTGGAAAAGTCTGGGTTGGGGGCCCAATATGTTCTGATTTCTTGGAGCCCAAAATCTGTAGCAGCGGCCCGCATAAACATGAAGAATCACCTTGAGGGCGAGGTTGCTGTATGACAGTTCCTGTGAAAAGGCTTTTAGTAATTTTTGAATCTGATTCACCCCTGTGTTTTTATTCTGAAACAGCACTGCAATGGTATTCCCACAGTATCCCTGTGATGCTGAAGCATGTTGTGACTTTATAGGCTTAAAGAGGTGTTTACCCACATTATTGGCTGATCTGCTTGTCCATATTCCCACATAACAGTGCTCTCTGTCTCACTGCACAGCGGCTGTTAATTAAGTTAGACAAAAGTGCATTTTCAGAAGAAATAGAGCTTCCCTGCCGTGAATCTCTGTCCACGTTCACACTTTTCTCTGAAAACGTCTGTTCTTCTGCGCTCCTGCATCCAGGTGCGTATTTGTGCCTTCATGCATGTGCGTCCTATGCCCCCGCCCCAACAGTGAGCCCCCGATGTGTGCAGCTGCTGCATACACAGAACTCTGCTTCAGGGGGGTGGGAGGGACAGTGAGGTGGGGGATCTGGGAAAAATCAGAAGCTGTCTGGCTGACATGGACCTATCCCGCTCACACGGACCTGCCTGACTCACACAGACCTCCTTCACTGACATGGACCTACCTGGCTCACACAGACCTGCCCCACTGACACATACCTACCTGGCTCACACAGGCCTGCCCCGCTCACACGGACCTGCCTGACTCACGCAGACCTCCTTCACTGACACAGACCTACCTGGCTCACACAGACCTGCCCCACTGACACAGACCTACCTGGCTCACACAAACCTACTCAGCTCACACAAACCTGCCACACTAACATGGACCTGCCCCGCTCACATGGACCTGTCCCACTGACATGGACCTACCTGGCTGAAATGGATCTGCCCCACTGACATGGACCTGTCCCGCTCACACAGACCTAGCCCATCCTGATGTAGTGCAGCCTGGGTGCGTTTATACATGTCTCAGTCCCTCCCCATTCTGGTCCTCTCTACACCATAAAGCCTTGCCTTTTCTCAGACCCTGTGCTTCCCACAGACAGGGGGCTCTTCATTACTGCCTGAACGTTTTAATTACAGATGTTTAATTTCAGCATGGGTAGTGGGAGCATCACATGATTGCTCAGGCACATATGGGTCTGAGTCACTGGCTTAACACCTCCTACCCACAATGTCATAGCCCTGCCCTAGACATGTAAGGGTTCCACCCATGCAAACTTCCTCAATTCCCCACCCTTACTCCATTTTGCTGAGAGATGGAGCCATATTATACACTGCAGAATATGTCCTCTTTATTTAAAGTGCCTGAAGATAAAAAGTCTCATGCATCAAAGTCTTTTGTCAGCAGTTTTCAGAGTACTGCTAAATAAAGACATTTAGAGTCTACTGTACTTTGCTGTTTTCCATTGAACTGAAAGTAAAAATCTGAGTCGAGGACTTTTTCCCCAGTGTAATTATCATGCTCTTTAATGCCTCTGCTAAATAAATTACCTCTGCATAAAAAGCTCACCCCGTTTCCTAAATTGTCACTCTTCAAAAACACTGCACTAAGACTATCTGTTCCCCATCGCTATTTGTTTGTATTTTACATTAAACAGCCAGTTAGACAATCATAATGAGCTGGAAATACACGCAGAATGATGGCTGTGCAAGCCAAGCTGACGCGTGGAGTCTTCCTGCATGTAGGTCAGAATCATACATTCTGGGGCCTGCGGCAAGCAGTCACTTCTGCCCATTAGATTCATCTGGTCCATTTAGCTGAGACACACTTGGCCGATCCTGGAGAATGCCAGTCAGTCCCACGTTAAGTGCAGCCTGAAGAAGAAAGGGCTATTTTAACCTGAATCATAAAGTTCATGATCGCATGAGTGTATATCAAACATAACCACCATCTGTATGTCAGCGTACAGGTTTTTAAGGTGTAGTCGTATGCCAGTATCTGACAGCTTACAAATAAGGTTTAATTTGAGAAATGTGTTTAGCATCTGGACTAATTAAGGGAAAGAAATGATGTGAGAATAAGGGGATTGTGTGGAAAATGATTACAAGCGGATACATTAAAGTAGCACACTAATGATGAGAGAGGGGGGTGTGGACGGGCTACGTGGCCATACAGCTGCAACTCAATCTCTTTAATTAACAGAATGTATATATTATGGCTTCCTTGTGCTGTAAGTCATGTGCTGATGACTGGATGGCATGACAGTTTTTCACTCCGAGTGTTTTACACGGATTAATATCTGGCCCACAAATCGGCGGTGTAATGGGCCGCAGTCCTGCAGCGCTCCGAAGGAGCAATATCACTGCAGACTGGCAGGATTATCGTGTCCAAGCAGACGACACCTGCTTATGGATTCCTAACTACTGTACTAGATATACAAAGGCTCTTAGTTAGCATTCGGAGCTGATTTTATCATCTGATGCAGTTTATTTTGAAAGACCTACTTGTATTTTTAATGTTTAGTTGACCTAGCTTTTGTTAGCTGTACAAATTGAAACACCTGCATTATAAGAAATACTTCATTGGATTTTTGATTTTGCCTGTACTCAGCTAAAGCATGCATGGCAAGCAGGGGCCTGGAAGTTGCATTTCCTCAGGCTGCCACTGATTTCTTGGCATGAGGGTACAACAGATGTGGATGAGGGATGACCACAGAGCTGTGTGCTAAAGGCCTCCAGAGAGGTAGGTGAGGGATGATCACAGAGCTGTGTGCTAAAGGCTTCTGGAGAGGTAGGTGAGGGATGATCACAGAGCTGTGTGCTAAAGGCCTCCGGAGAGGTAGGTGAGGGATGATCACAGACCTGTGTGCTAAAGGCCTCCAGAGAGGTAGGTGAGGGATGATCACAGAGCTGTGTTCTAAAGGCCTCTGGAGAGGTAGGTGAGGGATGATCACAGAGCTGTGTTCTAAAGGCCTCCGGAGAGGTAGGTGAGGGATGATCACAGAGCTGTGTTCTAAAGGCCTCCAGAGAGGTAGGTGAGGGATGACAGAGTTGTCCTCTAAAAGTTTCTAGACATATGGAAAAAACTTGACAATTTGGTCGGAGAGGGGAGTTGGATTGGCAATACAAAAAAGCAAATGTTTCTTCCTGGGTCTTTATTATTGCCTTCATTATTCCTGCATATAAATCTCACCTAATAACCAAAGTAAAATGGGTTGTTTTAATACCTTATTTGTCCTAAATGGGCATTAACCAGGCTAGGACACCATTTCCTAGCCTGATCCGTTCAGTTCTGTTAGCATGACTTGTGTTTTTATATTGTAAGATGTGAGACACACTTTAGACACCAGAGAGCCATTTGCTCCACAGATTCTGTTACAGCTTGGAAGTTAGTGTATGTGGGCTGGTGGAGAGAAGAGTGAGTGACAGGCAGGTAGTTGTGAGGGGTTTTGGATAAGGACCGGAAATGCAGCCTGGTCAGAGAGTGAGGGTCAGCCACATGTCATCTAAAATTCACTCTGGAGCACAGCCCTCCCTCGGTGTTTGGAAAGGCCGATGACCTCAAATACCATCCTCCGGGACTGGAAGAATAGGTTTAATTATTGTGGAGTACAGTGACAGAGTGACATTTCCCTTGCCTTCCTGTCTGTCACTGGATGCTCCCTAATCCAATGTACATCTCCCATCTTATCGTCGCAATTTCACCATTTTCGTCCCACGCGGAGCACCAAGCTGTGGGTCTGATGACATTGTGTGACTGCTTATGGGCACTGAGAGGGTGGCTTACAAGCTATTCTGTGACCTTGGTGTTGGTTTCATGCCCCAGCAAAAGGACAGATGTATTTTCTGGTCTGGTCATCTACTGCTCTGGGGTAAAATCCCCTCCCCTCCTCCTCCTTCTTGTGGACTGCATTCATGCTGGATTACGACAAACCTCAAGTGGTTCGTTTTAACAAGATGTTTGATCAGGAAAATGACTGGAAGGATATGTCATCCAGATGACTGCAGTGAGTTTCATGACATGGGCTGGGGTTACCATACATTTCCCCGGACACGTCCTCTTTTTAGGCCCCTGTCCAAGCGGTTTTCCAGAAATCGGCAGTTTGTCCAGGTTTAGCGCTGCAACCCGTATAACCCAATGCTGCAAGTCACAGTGCAGTTCCAAGTGAAGAAAAGGGAACTAATATTCAAAGCACGGCAGCCACTCTGCATCATCGCACAGCATTTCCAAGATTCGTGCACACGTCTACTTTAAAAATGAAACGATATGCTCATCGCTACATGTCACGCTGCTCACGAGCGACATCAACTTCCAGAAACCATTGGCACTTTGACTTCATTTTTGTTTTCGTGTGAACAGTGAAATCACGTTGTTTGCTTGAACTTTAACAAACTACAGCTTAGCATGTTGTAACTTTTGTTGAAAAACACTTGTATACACGTATATTGTGTCAACCGTGTGACGATTGTAAAACGAGAGTTAGCTGTAAGGGTACCATGCATCCAGGTTTCCCTGAACGTGAATTTTCGTTTTACAGGGTGGACCTCATTAATATTCACGAAAGAAGTGCTACCTGATTGGCCAGTGAACTTGAAGACTTATTAATATTATGATTCTCAGACACGTACTCTTCTCCGTCTCACCAAATAACAAAAACATGGGCCAAATACCTTAAATGTAAATAACATTAAAGTTCAATATGAAGTTTCAGTATTGTGGATATCTCGGCCTGTTCAGGCTCTCCTCCTTGACTGCTCATGTCAGTTTAGCTCATTTGCATATCTATTAGGAGTAGGGAAAGCCGTGGGGGCTGTTTAGTGACATGTTTCATGGCTAATTATCAAACAGCACTTATAAATACCAATAATGGCTGTTGTCAAATCTCAATTATTCTTCTCCTTGATGACTGCAGCCCTCTGTGGATCTCATCATACACTAGAGGGGTATCATTTTGTGCCCACTCACAAAGAGAGGAGATTGATGTTCAGTGATTTTCTGCAGATGTGCTTTAATTTTTGTCTATTATGGTGTTTTTTACTGATTTTTGCTCTAGTATTGATACCTGAAGCCCATTAATTGTATTTTGAACCAGGCTTGGTAGCTGACCACTCTCTGGTCACGTTGCTCATATTCTAGGCAGTGGAGAAGCACTCTCAGTCCAGCTCTGCTCAGTAGATATATTCATTTGGTTTCTGGTGAGTCCAGTACAGTCAACGCAGCCAAATGCTGGAGATGAGCTAGAGGTTGTCAATGGTGCTGTAGAGGTTCTGGAACCCACATGACATTCTGATCTGACCTGTTCTTATTTAGGAATCCTCATATATGCCCAGGATGTCCAACATTGTGGCAATCATAAATGTGAAATATGAGTATATGTCACAAAATGTGCTTGGCACTTTAGAACCACAACACCAAGAGTGCATTTTTGTTGCAACTTGCTTTTCCAGGTCAGCATCACCATACAGTGGTACCTCGGTTCTCGAACTTAATCCGTTCCGGACTCCGGATCGAATCCTAAAAAGTTCGAGTTCTGATC
>JAOYFF010000104.1:1221043-1248957 GCA_025773925.1 Cryptomyrus ogoouensis | reverse complement strand
GGACGCACATATAGAGGTTTGAAGCTTGGGGTGTGCGCAAATGATTGGCCATCTATTTGGCACCCCTGGGGCATTTTTTTTTTTGGGGGGGGGGGGGGGGGGTAGGAGGGATTAGAGCAGAATAAGTATGTATGTTGTCTTTAATCTTCAATTAACATAGCATAATGTTAAGGAGCACTTTGTGCACATCGAGCATCATTTCGACCATGGAAGGAAGAGGCTGTATCCACTGTAGACCACTGTATGCTGATTTAGATTTTTGTAGAATGACCTTATAAAATAGAAGTCCCTTTTTATCTTATCTTGCCATGGACATATGTGAGAGACATGCATCTCCAGCCTAGTTCCTCGTTCCATCACCTAGGACTCGAACCCGCCACTGATGTTCTTGTCACTCCGCTGTTATGTGTTTTGTCAGTGATTATCTAAGAATGTCTTTTGAATGGAGGCTCTACAAGCTTCACCTCCCCCCCAATCTGAGCACTGCACTGCCGGCAACACCTCCACCCATCCAGAAGCCCCCGCCATTACTGGCAGATTGATGAGCACCTTGAAAGATGAGAAATGGTACAAATTAATGTTTGTTTGAAGTGAAGTTCAACTGCAAGTGGAATCATTGCAGTGAAGGTCATCATCTAGTATAGATGTTTCGATAGCTGCTTAGAAATACATTGTTTAGATAAGAAAGCTAAATAATAATAAAACACACACACACACACATAAAATCAAGAATGATGTGACCCCCCTCAGATTTAACCTCCTTTCTCATGAGTGATTCTAATTGTTTGGTCTGGAAATATCAATGAACTTGGAACAGTTGAATTTAACAGCCTGGTTTTCACCAGGAAACAGCCTAGAGGCGATCAAGTGTGCTATTTTCAATATTGTACATATTAAAGTGAAAAGACTTCATCCCTGCTGTTACCCCAAAGAGCCAAATGGTAGCTTGTGCTTTTCTGCAAATTATTTTCATCTGCCTACATTTGTGCTTGATATTTATAGGCAACCTCCCCTTAAGTAAAACTTAAGCAGAAAGAACGTGAGTAATGTGAGTGAAGAGAACCTTGAGTAATGTCACACGTTTACCAAATGTAGATGAGATGCTGGTCAGCCTCTGTGTTTTGAATTCCTTGACCAGCCTGTTCCTCATGCTAAGGTGACCACTTAATCCATGCCAGAAGGACACTATGAGCTACTTCAGGTTTTACAAACTACTTTAATACTAAGGCTCCCATGCTTGGCTGAATTGTTTGGTCCGTCTTATTCTTTTACTGGTTTGTTTCTTTGATTGAAAGACTAATCCAGCTGTTTCACATTAACATTAGCGACACATTCTTGATTGTAGGAGACTGACCAATCAGGAGGCAGCAAGAACTCAGTGCCTGAAATCTGGTTCCTTTTAGTTGAAATGGTAGTTTATAAATCCTGTTGTCCCTCCTGACATGGATTAAGTGGTCAGCCTACCTCATGTCCTTTCTGCTGTATTTCGATAGCCAGCCATGCTGTCCTGATATGTTTTAAGCTGTAGCACAAATCTAGACTAAAGCAAAGGATCGAGCCTAAAAGATGCGAGATTAAGTAGTACATAGTGCCATGAGGATGATCCCTGCCTTTAGAAAGATGTGCTGTCATTTTTCTATCTATTTTTGTTATACCTTGACATTAAGAGAATAGAAATGAAACACTGTTGCAGTTTTCACCAATGCACATTTAGTCTTTGCTTCTCTTCCTGCATTTTATGTAGCCTTGAGTCCTTCAGCTTGTGCAGCGGCTGTGTACATCTGGCTCAGCCATGGTAATGAATAACTGTGTAACAGATCCAGGGGAAGCCAGGGGGGGGATAATCATGGTTATATCTGGTGTAATTCAGCTTTCATCAATAAGTTACATATTAACAGAGGCACCTGAACACCAGGGGTGGACTAACAACAAAATGCAGCCCGGAAATTTCCTGCCAAGTGGCACCAATTTGATATTTTGTCGCCCTGTTTGCGTGGGTGGGGAATTGGGAGGCGCTTGGTCCCCCTTAATATACTTTGTGGTTGATCAAGGGTTGGGGGAATCCCCCTTGGTATTAATTGACGGCAACCTGGGGCAGTCATTTGTATATTTTGCGAGCATGATCACCGACCTTGAGGAAGATGCACTGGCCCTCACAAGATCGACCCACTGGGACATTTCCATCTCCAGCCACTAAACGCCTGTCTTCTCATTTCTTATATGAAGCATGGTCTCTTTCTTTTACTCACAGAAATATAACAGGATTCCATGTTTCTGAGCTGTCTTTGTGCTGCTTCTTTTAATCAATAAAGTTTTTTCTAGTTTTAAGTTAAATGTCTACAAAAAGGTGTCCTACAGAAAATGTAATTGACATTTTAAGTCATTTTACTACTGTTCGGAGTCCTTAGGAGCAGTTTTGTGGCTGCGGTTTGCACTCTGTGGGTGAGATAAGCCTTGAACAAATCTAGGCTTCCCTGTTTCAACAAGCAGGTTTAATGCTGCGTGCTGTTCAACACCTTCAGCTTTGCCGGCTGGCCCTCCGAAGACCTGACCAGGACGGACAAGTGAGAGCCGGCCAAGCGCTAGTGGGAGTTTTACTTACACAAAAATGTTCTGAGAGCAGAACGAAAAATGATTGGTTCAGAGAGATAACCAATTAGATTGTAGATCACATGGGTCCAAGCAACTAGAAGAGGTGGGACCAAGACATCGGATTGTTTGGACCCACCTCCTCTACGTAAAACTCCAGTGAGTGACTTAAGCAGACTTATCCATTATGAAAGTACAGAATGAGCTTTCAGAAGAGACACATAATAAAACCATCCCAAGCCCATGTTTTGAAACTACATGTCATGTAATCCTAGGCAGCAGAGGGCTTGATCTGGGATACGGCCTGGATGGAATATGAGCTTTATCCATCTCAGCTATGCCTTCTTTCTCATCTGGTTTCAACCCTACGCACCTCCCTTTGCTCCAGTGCTTCTCTAGTCCTTTCTAATTTGCCAACAACCTGTGAAACCCACTTGCTTCTTTCGAGCTGTTATTCAGGAAAGGAACTGGTTTGAATGTGTCCACTCCCACAAACCATTTCAGCAGCCAAGGGGAGGATGGGTTTCAGAGACAGCGCCTCAAGGTTTGCACACCTCTGCCAAGATGAGAAGCGACCTTTACTCTCATTGCAGTTTCCCTACATTAAAGTCAAAGGACGGAGGCATTTTTTTTAATTTTAGCGTTAAACAACAGGTGGCGCTGGTGCAGAGGAAGATGTCATTATTACAATAAGGTGGTGATCTTGATCAACACGCAGCTCATAATATATACGTTGCTCACAGAAAGTCTTAGGATGCTTGCTTAATTCAGTCATATATTGCAAACTGGTTTTAATAACAAAAATTGTAACTTCTTTCATTTGTTTGCAAAAATATATATCACATTAGTAATAAACTGAAACCAAAATTATACTTGTAAACGAGCTGTTCTGAGTTTAAAAGTTCATTGACAAGCATCATTGGGTGCTTTGTAATTAGTAACGCTTTAGCAATAACATAAAACACCAAACATTTGTGTTTAGTATCTCTTTAGGGGCCAATGACTACAATTGCAATTAATAGCAAAATGGCAAGAACAGAACTGAATGATCGCGTTTTTAAAAAAATATGACACTGAATAAAAAGAAAATATCCCCGCAGAAGATATGTGCAAATGTGTTAAACATTGCTTGTCAATGGACTTTTGTTATGAAACCAATAATTTTGCAGCACTTTTACAGAATTAAGCAAGTGTCCAAAGTCTTTCTGTGAACACTGTAAAACCTCTGACACCTCAGGATAGTTTAGGGTCTGCATACACCATGGAGAACCTTTGGATCATAAGCTGTAGAATATCCCAGCTCTCATCATTAAATCATTAATGCATGAGTCTACCTTCCCTCGGCTTTTGCTCAGAGATTTGAGTGCTCTTGGATGCACGTCAGGTGGTGCTTACATGCATGCTTGCAAACAGCTCATTGTAATAGATTCTGTTTGAAACTAATCTCTGCAACTCTAATCAGAAATGAATGAATTTAACCCTACTGCTAAACAACGGCTTGTCCTTAATTAAGACATGCGAAACACTAGGGGATGAGAAGTTAAATTCGAGTGTGTTTGCAGTGAGTGCCAGACATACTCTTTTTTTACTAATTACAGACACTGGTCTCCAGCTGCTTCATTTGAAGTCAGTGTGGAGCCATCAGAGACCAAATGCTTTCACGGACTAGCAGGGGAACGGATGTTGTTTTTATTACATGGGATGATTTGTGTAGAACCTGAGGTGCTGAAAATGACAGCCCAAGTGACTACTCCACTGAGGATCGTGGGTGGTGTTAATTACTCCAAGAGCCCTTGTTTCACGAACACTTACCAAAGCACATAACCATTGTCGTCATTCTCCTAAATGAATAAAATTCATGTTTCATATTTCGAGTGAAGTGTCTCGTGCATCTGCAGCTGGTTCACAATGAAACATCAATGCCACAAGTTTGTGGCAGGAATAAGTGTAGTAAGTAATTTCAGCTATTTATCCAGAAATTATAAGCATAATGTTTTTCCTTTCTCCCTGTTATTGACCAGAGGCGATATTTATGGCCATACTATCTGAACTAGGACATGACCTTAGAACCTTAAACCTTGTTACTATCAGCAGAACCTTTAATCTGTCTTACCTGTGGATATCTGAGTGACGTTTGACTCCAGTGTCTTGTGTACTCACGCTGCATGCACGGCGTACTTTGACTTGCATTGCCAATATTTCCTACAAGGACCAAACGAGGGGCAGAAGGTACCACTGACCATGTTTACCTTGCTGCCAATGGGCTTTGCCCTTGTTAGGTATTGGTTGGCTGCTTAGGTTTAAACGTAATAATGTTGTTGAAATCGAGGGAGGGGCTACTCTGGAGGATCTAATTAGATTTAATTATAAACTAGGGTTAAATAGGATTGTAATGCTAAATCAGGCTAAATCGAGTGGAATTTCAATGCTATATGTAGGTATACAAATTTGATTCCCTTAGTAATCCGCTCATTTACAGATACAACAGCTTCTGTCTAATTCTACAAATTCTCAAGCATGTTGCTTGATATGAATTATGTATTCTTCAGTGTTGTTTTGCTAAATACGTGATGTATTCTGGATGGTAAGTCCTGTGTAGCTTTTTTGTAGGCACCCTAATGAATATTCGGTTTACAGCCAGATGCTGCTCTTGCTCCTTATACATTAACTTTTAAAACGGTTCATTCTGAATGGAAACCAGGCAGCAGCAACAGTATCAGCAAAGCAAGGGCAACCTTCCACTACTTAGGCTGCTCTGTGTCCATTTATTTATGGGTACAAACTGCCTGTAAGATCTCAGGCAGCTTGTCTGCTACACAGTGCATGGACTGACATTAGTAAATCTGTAAGTACCAAGTGTAAGGGAAGAGCAGAACATGGGCCATACAGCAAAGCATCGTGATACCTGCAGTGGGCGATGCAGAGCACCAAGGTCATGACCGTGAAACGCCTTAAATCGCATGTCAGTTGCTCCCGTTTGCCACAGCACTCTCCCATGATGACCGTGCTTGTGACACGGGCCTGGCTTTGGTAGAGCTGTGGGACTCTAGCATGGTCAAGGAGAGCATGTCAAGTACATAGCAGCATAATGAGGAAAGTCACACAAAATGCTGGATGGAGATGAAGAGAGGAAGACCAGGTGGAACAGTTTCTCTGGGAGCTGAACAGTCACAGTTATTACCTATAGATGATGCTGTAAAGACACAACCATCTTTGCTGCTTAACGTGTATACAGGATGGATCGCCAGTTTGACACCAGAGCAGCATCTGAACTATTGTAGTTAATACTTAATTATTATTATGAGCTATCAAAGGTTCAACTAGTTCTTAATTTCACTTATATAATTTCTGTCAAGTTTGTGGGGATCTTTCTTCCATTAGTTCATTTGATCATATATTTGCAGAGGACTGCTACAAAAAAAAAAAATGGGCACACTTACATGTATAATTTAATGGATTCTGGCTTCTCGATGCCCAGTCCAATAAGGGGAGACCTTCCAGAATTGGAGACTCTGTTCTTCTGTAAAGATAAGGCACGTCAACATCACTCGCAACGTTTCATTCAGTCTCGTTTAAGCCAGCAGCAGGCTGCAATTACACAAGAAAGATAGAAATTGGCAAGGCTTTGAGACCATGGTATATCCATGGGGAATCGGGGAAGACGTGAGGCGTTAAACTTCACTGCAAAGGCGCAATTCTGCACTGCCGAACACCGCTTGCAAAAATGAGGAAGATTTGTGGCCATGAGGGACTGTGAAGGGAAAACGATAAAAGAGAACTAATTCAGAGAGACGGCTGCATGGGATTTCTGTTTTCAGTGGTGGGACTCTACGGGAAAGAGGAGTTCAGTGCATATACTGACAAACAAGATGGAATTGGCTGCTGAAAACATGTGGATTAGAGGGTCTACATTGTTGGGCACCTTATCACTGAGCTGCATTCTCCCAGTGACCCCTGGGGGACAAACTGCTTCTCTTTCGGTGTGCACAATGCTTCCTCCTATTAGTAGTCTTGGAGTATGACATCTGAGTCAGTTTCAAGCTCAACTTAAACCCTGTTTAGCTGGTAAGATAATGTCCCCCCTTGCTGGCTGCCTTTCCACAATATAAATACACGGAATACTAGGACCATTCCTGCTTTGCACTTAATTTTTTCAAGATATAAGTGAGATGGCTGACCACCAGAAAAAGGAAGAGGTTAAGATCTAGCTGAGTGTAAGATTCAGTCTCCAGGCTGAATGCTGTGTGAGTATTTGTCTTCTGGGGACAAACTTGAACTTGAAATATTTGATTTTGAGAAGGATGTTTCAAGGCTGCTACACCAGCATTGGGCTGTTTAGGAGTCTCTTCACCTCTCCCAGCCACGTGACTGATTATTTCTGTGCCAAAAGGGATCATTTGATTATCCAAATAAATGTGTGCTAATTGTGTCTGAATAGGATGTTTGTGGGAGCAAGCTAATCAGCCATTAGCCATTTCCCCATTATTGTCTCGGATTTAATGATCTCATTAAGACTTGCTATTTATTTCTCCTCAGTCCGCTCAGTTATATGTGTATTATAATAACTCATGTCCAGCACTGATACGTAGCTGTGGGCAGAGATTGTCGTAAAACCACTCCTGCTATTAAGGTAACCTTTGCACCATTAACTGAGAGGTGGTCCAGCCAAATGTAGAGGCTAATGTGCTACGTTCTGAGGTGTTGGACCACGCTTTTCTGAGGGCTGTGGAGTGAATCATTACCATCACTAATATGACCTGAATTATCAAGAAGATGCCTACCATCTGGAAAAGCAGGGAAGGGGCTTTACTGGGTGCTGTTGGGGGCTCCTCAGTGCCTAGTGGGCCTGGGGAGGGGGTAACATCATTTTTTGTCATCCTTCAGAAGACATGGCTGGATCGCTTTCACAAGGGGACAGTGGGATGCTTTGCCTCCTGAGTTTTGTCTAGGAAAATGCAGCAGGTTTACATTTGGAATCTGTCTGCCTCTCTGTCTATGCATCATCTTCAAAGGTTTTTTTAAACGTGAATGTTAATGATGGTCATAAAACTTAAAAAACGGCATTATGGGATTCAGAGAGAGCGCATTACCCTAATGTGACAGATCGAGCTTAATTGTAGCCTCTGGCTGCGGAAACTTTGTGGTGACCTTGCTGTGCTTTCTTCCCTGGCTTGTAAAGACTCCGTCTTCTTAAGGATATCCTGCAGGCCTCTTGGGTTTGCTCATGTTATTTAACAGAGCCTCTATTTCATGCAGCTTTTACGCTGCACTTTGATTCTGATTAATCGCTGTGGTTCTTTGCTGCCGAGGCCGCCAGTCACTCCCCGCTTGTGGGCTGCTTGGGGTCGGCATACAGTGATGGGGATTTTCAAAAAAACATTTACCTTTCTGCAGTTACAGACAGAGCTGGGAGCGTGGAGCGTCAGGAAGACTTAAAGGAGCAGCGGCACAGAGTCACGCTCAGCTCACATGTGAATGTGTTTTGCAGACTTGTTGGTGTGTCGCTCTGCATGGATTCCCTCCTAGTCCTGCTCATCTGAACTCCAGACTGGCTGAATGACAATGCACACAGGCACACAGACAAGCACACACAGGCACACAGACAAGCACACACAGGCACACAGACATGCACACACAAGAGCCCACACATAGGCACACAAACACACACAGAGTACCAATAGTTTGACCAGAAAGGTGTTTATCAAGCTGACAGGCTTGACTATGGCCCATTATCATTTACGTTAAAGACTAGATATTCTCCAGAAATCCTAACTTCCCCGAAGCATCCCCACTCTCCCAACGTGGCTTGGTTCAGTCCTCTGCAGTAGCCGCAGAAAAGAGCCAATCTCGTGGCTGTCTCGCCACCAGGGATGACCACTCACTGTTGAGATGTGTGTGTGTGTGTGTGTGTGTAGGGGGGGGTTAATTATAAACATTGTTCTACCCTTACAATTAATGCAAAGCCCACGATATAAAAAGCACTGAATTCAATTCCATGGACATGAAATATTTAGTCGTTCCTATATTAAAGTTTAATTCATTTTTGTGAGAGGAAGAAGCAAGGAGTGAAGTTTGTGCCACATCTGACCCCTTAAGCTTCAGGAGATGCTGGGCTGTAGAACGCCTCCCATGAATATTTCACTTAGGCTCCTGTTGTGTGTGGCTGTGTCTCTATCAGTCATGTCCGATCTGTTTGTTCAGGGTCAAACCCGAACACAGGAGAAGGAGGGATACCCATACCAGCACCCTCAGTCCCATTCGTTTGAAAACAATGCTGATTTTTTTTTTTAGTTTGCATCATGGATCATGTTCCATTTGTTTGTCATTTAAAAAAAACAAGAAGAACTTTTGTTTCATATAATGATGTGTCAATGCTGCTCAGTTCCAAAGCAGCTCGGATTTGTGGAACAGCCGTGTGCAGTACACAGAGCATTCTCTCCGAGCTTATTTATTTATTTATTTCGATATATTAATTTGAACAAACAGGTGTAAAATTCCCGCTGATGCTGAGTGAATACGCAATGAGCAGCCTGTCATATCGGAACACAGCAGACTCCTCGGACACAACTGACCCCTTTTCTCCAGCAAATGTTTGCTCCGGAGGGATCTCCACAAGCTGCGCAGATGAGTGGGCCTTCTCCACAGAGATGCTCCTCATTTTGCTAAACAGGGGCCTCTCCTTGTACCGCTTGGAATGTAAGAATGCAGATGGCAAACATTCTTAATGATGATCTCTTTTTAAACTTCTACAGATATGCCAGTCCCCTATAAAATCCCAGTAAACCGCAGTGTTAGATCTCCGTAAAAGTCACCGCTGCAGGAGAGTGGTTCGTGTAGCACCTTCGAGAGGATTCTTTTGCAAACCCATCACCGCCCAGGAGCGGCCTGTCAGTTTGAGGCAGTGACAGACTCAAAGCCACAGCCTTGTTCAGCTGAGTGATGTCTTCAAGGAGACATCAGTGATGACAGTAGGATCTTTCTTCATATCTGAGAACGGAATTAGATACATCACTGCTGCCCAAGTCCATTCTGATCTGCATGGCGGCGAGTCCAATCCATAACTTATCCAGGGTAAAGTGCCGATGGGCAAAATAAGTGCAAATAATCAAATATAAGTTACATGACTATCATTAGCCCCTCTTATGAAGCATCAGTGAGGTTTTATTCTCATTAAACAGAGCACAATTCTCCATACTAATGAAGCTTTTAGTCTGTTTTATAGCTTGTGAGACTGGAATGTGTTTTAGTCAAAAAATGAATTGGTTATTATTTTTAATGAGCAGATACAACAGAATAAGGAGGTGCGGTTTTTCCTGACGCTAATAACTGTCTGTGGTCAGCAGAAGGAATGTGTCCTGTTATTTAATTGGCTTTTAAAATTTAATCTGAATCGTACTGAATTTTGCAACAAATCAAAAGTATCGGTTGACAGGTTGATATAATATTTTGTAGAGGAAGCAGGAAAACTTTTACGAAAAAACGAATGGTTTGTGAAATACGCCACCCAGAGCACCTCCGTGAAGCACAAACCGTATTATCACACGGAGAGCAGAATGATGTAAGGGTCTGTAACACACACAACATCGCCATGCTTGGCTAAAGGCTTGCTTAACCTTCTTCTGTGATTTTTTTCATTTGCGTCGATTAGTGGGGAAATGATTGTACTGATCATGCAGCGTTTATTGCATCTGTGGGGCCATCTTCTTCATTACACGGTCTTTGCAGCTTTGCGTCCTCTGACTCCTGGCTTTTCTAAATGCTGCACAGTGGCCTTTACATGGCGCCCACCCGCTCTCTGGGCCCACTACCTTTACCACCCTTATTTGTGTTTTCCTGGTTGTTTGGCTATAGTCGTGCCCTGCCCTACAGACTCAGGATCCTTCCAGCAAAAACCCTGGCAGCGCCGGGTGGAGTGTTGCACGGCCTTGTAATCTCTCAGATGCTTTATCAGACTCCCAGAATCCTTTATGGCAGTATTATTATTATTAGCTTATTTGTTTTCATGTTTTGACTTTCTATTACAACACTGGGGGTTACAGGTTTCCGAAGACGAATTCTGCAGTGACTCTTGAAATGGTGAGGATTATAGCCTCTGATCTGTACTTACTGAGAAGACTGGGAATACAAAGTCATTCTTAGTGAAGATGAAAGACGAGGCAGACTGAGGGCCGGCGACGAGACCAGTGTGTACCGCCGCTCTTCCCCAGGCACCACGTAAGCCTTCAGTCTGCTCAGGAAGGAAGAATGAACCCCTATCTCTCTCTGTCCCTCTCTCTCAGTCTCTTTCTTCTGCATCCTTGCTGGGATGTTTGCAAAGTCCCCACAATATGAAGATTATTAAGCTGATTCATCTACATTACACAGAGTTGGGCAGGAACCTGACTGCCTGTTAGCCAAGGTTCTGATTGTTCGAAAGACCTGGGGGCTGAACCTCAGAAATCAAGACAATTGCAGGCCACGTTCCAGCTGTGTGTCCCCAGTAAGGGCTGCCACCCAGGGACAGATTCCGTAACATTTTTGACATGCCATCCTTTCCCGGACTGTGGCCCTCTGGCCATCAGGGACCTGCAGATCCGGGGCAATCAGTCAGCACCGACACAGCGCTGCACTGCACACTGCATACGCTCCGCGTGTGACTCGAACGACCGTCTCGTCATCCATCACATGCTCGGGTCACATCCCAAGATGGAAACAACAGCACAGAGGCCACTGACGAGGCTGGGCTTGACGAATCCCTGCCGACATCCCCCTGCTCTTTATTAAATCATACCGTTCCCAGGGCTGGAAGGGGCCAGCCTCAGAGTCTGCTATCTGTCAGGCCTACGGTCAGGGATACTCCGAGCACCAAAGCAGATTATAGGCATTTCATGTCCAAGACTGGCCAAAGTTCATTACTCCTCAGTGAGACGCATCGATGGATGACAGGAGCTCTGAGAGCCGTAAATAATCCTCACACAGGAGTCTCTGTGAGCCTTAAGGCTCTGGCAGCTATTAATCAAAGCCATTTGTGGATTGTCCTTCGACATCTTGCCATCGGGGTCCTGCAATAAAGCAACTCAGAGTGTCAGAAAATTCGGAGGGTTCTTCGGTGCCACATGGAAGAGTGGGGGGGGGGGAGCTGCCACTGGGGACCACAGTGTGAGAAACGCATTGGCTTTAAGCAGATTGATCCCGACAGGGTGCTGCGTGAGAACTATCCGGAATGTCAGGTGTCCCAGGATCTGGCGTCGCTGCTTTATTTGCCTCTGTGTTTCAGGCTCTGTGGCCCGTGCGAAGACTGACGAGCCCCTCACAGCGGCCCATTTTGGCCCCTGGCTCTGGCAGGCCGGTGCTCTCGTCACACCATCGACTTCCTGCCAGCTGGCTGTGCCACCCAACATGGCAGCATCTGACATTTAATGATCTTCAGAGGGAGTGATGTCACATTTATCACTCTTCATCAGACGCGGCAGACCCGGGTGCCAGAGTGTAAACAGGAGAGGGAAATAAACACTGCATAGTGTGGCACTTATACTCACACACAGGTACACACCAACTCACGGAGGTACAGACACAGAATCACACACACACTCATGAAGTTACAGACACAGAACCACACATGCACTCACTGAGTTACAAACACAGAACCACACACGCGCTCACGGAGTTACAGAAACAGAACCACACACGCAGTCACTGAATTACAGACACAGAACCACACATGCGCTCACAGAGATACAGGCACAGAACCACACACACGCTCACGGAGTTACAGACACAGAACCACACACACGCTCACGGAATTACAGCAACAGAACCACACACGCAGTCACTGAGTTACAGACACAGAACCACACACATGCTCACGGAGTTACAGACACAGAACCACACACACACTCACGGAATTACAGCAACAGAACCACACACGCAGTCACTGAGTTACAGACACAGAACCACACATGCGCTCACAGAGATACAGGCACAGAACCACACACATGCTCACAGAGTTACAGACACAGAACCACACACGCACTCATGGAGTTACAGACATAGAACCACATACCAGCATGAAGCTGCCCCCCATATGTTTCAATTATTAACCAAACTGGTCTCTATCATTTGTGCCTTTGAAATTTTTGTTTGTACTGTTTTAGTCTCCGAGATGTACATGTTTGTTTACATGGGGCCTTCACCAGCGTGAAGTTGAATTTGATTTTGACCAAACTGGTCGCAAATATTTGTGCTGAATTTGTGCCGGTTTGTGCTGTTAAATTTTTTTGTTTGTGCTGATTTAGTTTCTAAGATAGAAATGTTTGTTTACATGGTCATGTGACACCAGCGTGAAGTTGGCCCCCCACTTGCATCTGATTTTACCCTTACCCATCGCAATCCTTTGTGCTGCGTTTGTGCCGGTGTGTACCATTAAAAATTTCTTTTGTGCTGCTTTTGTTTCAGAGATATATAAAGGTTTGTTTACATGGTGATGTCACCAGCATGAAATTGCCCCCCCCCCCTTTGTTTTGATTTCGATCACAATTGTTTGTGCTGTTTAAAAATGTCGCTCTGCATTTTTGCTGAACATTTACACTAACAACCAAGAAAGTACATACTGCCTCATTATGTGCAGGCTTGACCCATGTTACCATCTGTTCTGCCAACTAATCACGGTGCAGTAAGTCCATTCCTAGAGTTGTTGGAGCAACAAAGCAAAATTATAGTATGGAAGGTGGGTTTTGGGGTGAAGGTTCACGCAGGTCAACCACACATACTCACTCACAGTTACAGACATAGAACCACACATGCTAAAGCTAATTAACCAATATTCGAACATTGGTTTCAACATGATGTGAAAAATTCATATTCAAATTAAACTATCATTAACCCATTTTGTTGCCTATAAGCGCATTAGACCATTTATTGTAATTTTGTTGTTTACCGTCTACAGAACCCCTAAGAAGTCTGGGTGGGAAAATATTTTTGAAATGGTTTTGTGTTCACTTACAATAGTTTTATGATCTCACTACACTTGCCCACTGGTTATTTGCTGCAACATGATGGCAAAGATGAACATAAATAATACAGATATGTCCTGTAAAGTGTGCTTTAAGCATTAAACTATGGGCGACAATGTACACCATGTAATTTTCATATAATGTGGTTTTATATATATTAATTAATAATTGTCACCATCAGTGACTTTAAGCAAGACAGCTGGCTATTGAACATGAAGTGCGCACACAAACACTGAAATTACGAACATTGAAAGATTACAGCTGGAAAACTGCATATAAAGCTAACTTTACCGTGGTGTTGGAGTTAATGTCAAAACTCGAACCTGCTTTCTGGAATGATTCAGTATAGATCCGCATATCCCCACATACATCATCAAGCGAGGATACCAGGGAGGTATACCCGAAAGTGGCTTTGGGTTTAAACCTTAACTATGACACTGTGGTAAAATTAACTTACATTCAGTTTTCCAGCTGAAATATCTTTGTGTGTGTAGTTCAGGCTCAATAGCCCAATTGTGTTGCTTACAGTCACTAGCGGTAAATGAACAGAGTGCAATTATCAATTAACAGGTATAAAACACATATATGAAAGTTATACGGTGTGCACTGTCCCCAGAATCTAGTACAGTTATTATTAGTAATGCAAAATTATTGCGAGGTAACGCAAAACTAGTAGCAATGAGAGAAGGTGAGTCACTTTCCTGTATTAAAAACCTTTAAAATGTATTTCTATACCCTGGCTTTTAATATTTATTATTTTTATTTTGTGTCCCTATTTCCTTTTTATATAATTCTGTTCACATTCACAGAGTTACAGGCACAAAACCACACACACACATACTTTCAGAGTTACAGACACAGAACCACAGACAT
Source organism: Cryptomyrus ogoouensis (assembly GCA_025773925.1). NCBI lineage: Eukaryota > Metazoa > Chordata > Actinopteri > Osteoglossiformes > Mormyridae > Cryptomyrus > Cryptomyrus ogoouensis. Next base: position 1,234,504 of record JAOYFF010000104.1, on the reverse strand, counting down.
ACTCACAGTTACAGACTCAGAACCACACACATACTCACAGAGTTGCAGACACAGAACCACACATATCCCCACTGAGTTACAGACACAGAACCACACACATACTCACAGTTACAGACTCAGAACCACATATATACCCACTGAGTTACAGACACAGAACCACACACATACTCACAGAGTTGCAGACACAGAACCACACACATACTCACAGTTACAGACACAGAACCACACATATACTCACTGAGTTACAGACACAGAACCACACATTCACACACATTGAGTTATAAACACACACAGGCAAAGAGAGTCAGGCACACACGCAAACACTTTTAATTAAAATGCTTTTCAGTGAATTTTACTCATCATAAAACACACAAGGTCGAAGAAGAGGCCCATATATAAAAGAAGTACATATATCTGTCTGTGTGGAAATATCACAATTATTCATGTACTGTAAAGAAATAAAATGCACAATCGGGTTTATTGTACCTCTCAGGGTCTAAGCAAACCAGAAATTCAAGGAGTGATACAAAGGTAATCTTTCTCACGCATATTGTTATGTAAAGATGTTTGCCGCAATTTATAATTATGTTATTTTTTTGTGAGATATTAATTTTTCCTTACAGGATTGATCACTTCAAGCATGAAGTGAAATCTGTATTCATGAGTATGTCCAGAGCAGCCAGGACTTATTAGAGAGACACATCGATTTATTGAATCAGACTGCAAAGTGGAAAAAAAAATTCCTTGAGACATAACTTGCATCGCTGTTTGCTAAGGCACCATCTGTAAAATCCATTTGTAAGAAACATCTCACAGACAGCAGTGCATGAGAGAGCACTCTTCCATTTGGATACACTCGGGCCGTTGTGTCTGTTTTTTCTTGTACCCCATGCTGTTACATTGTTGAACAGAAGTACGCGATATGAGGAGTTTGGAGGCAAACTGAACCTGAAAGAAAAATAAGGGAGGCCATACACAAAGCCATACACAAGCCGCCTGACTGAACGAGTGAAAGATTCCTGGTCATCAATTATGAATGACATAGCTGACATCAGTATGCAATAAAATGTGTAGGAGGCATGTTACAAACAATGCAAAAGTTAGACTGACCTTGCTGACAGACTAACAAAGTACACAAGAGCCAGGAACCAAACGGGTGTCCTGTACGAGTGTTAAGCATAAGAATGCTCTTCTGTTTCTCTGCCAAGGAACCAGGCAACGTGGTGGACTGTAAGACAGGCCACTTTGTCTGAATATGTCTCGGACTGCATTAAGACACTCTCCCACGGTGCCGAGCATCGTCTCCCTGGAAGATTTCTGTCCCGGTGTGAAAAAAAAAGCATCACGCTTAAGACCACAGTGATCACTTGGGCTGACATTGCAGTAGTTACAGACGTGGAGGTATCGGCTCGGACTCTGCCTCATCGTTACGGAGCTACAGGAACACCGGATTGTTGAGTCCCTTTAGCTGATGGTGATTCTGACCACCCTCATTAGCTGGGAGCACCGGAGACCCACCTGGCAGGAAGGAACATATTCTTGCAGCAGCCCATCAGCTCTTGACTGCGGTGTTCTGGCCTGTCGACTTGCTTTCCTATGGATTTTGATAACAGAATAACTCATAGTTCCTTGAAGACCGTGTGTGTATGTGGCTCGATGCTGTGATTTTTGAGTTTCTGCACTGGCCTGTCCTTAAATAAGCATGTTTCTTAATACTGGGATGACATTACCTTTACAAGTACTGTATGTTCGTGTTCTCCACATGGAGATTCTGTCACTGAGATGTACTCAGTCACCAGGAAAGATGGTCCGTACCCTCCCTTCCGTAATCTCCATCCTCTCTGGGTATGTCTTCAACTCTAAAGTCTCCCGCATGGTTTCGGGTTAAAGTACAAGGCCAAGGCTGTTTCCGTCCGCAAGGGATGCGGTGATATATAGATAATGATGGGTGGGGGGGGGGGGGCAAGTTTCCAAGCTGCGGAGCATCAGCAATGCCGGAGCGGTGAGGCTTCAGCAGGACCACGTTCCACCTGCACTGTCCCTCTCCCTGCCGACTCCCATAAATCATCCCCCAGCATCCTCTACCAAGACAGGACCACTCAGTCACATAAAATACACACTGTCACACCACAGTGGTGCCAGTGCCATCCATTCAGGCTGACAGGAGCCAGGGGAAGCCCACGTCTCAGCTGCCCAGGAAGACACCACAAATATGAGCTGGGCTCTCCACGAGGTTACGAGGTGTAATGCTACACTCATAGGCAGAGCCTCATCACTGTCGATGTGAGCCATCCACGCTGGAGGACGGTACCTACTTTTATGCTAATCTTCTACAACAAGTGTGTCAAATTGCAGTTCCACTACTAAAATCGTACTCATCAGCCTGATGGTGGCGCTATAGTGTAATGTTTTACGTCTTGGCCTATATTTCCGAAACCGTGAGTCATAGGAACAAGATTATTTTTTACTAACAGTCCCTGGCTAATGCCAAAAAATACTGCAATGGGGACTATGACGCTACGCCTACTTAGATTTTTTGCTAATTTGCATAATGTGAAAAATCTACTTTTTCAAACTCGTCCTAGACGGTTCATCCAATTCATACAAAATATGAACTGTAGCGTCTTGAGACCATAAACAGATAGACAGATAAAAGTTGTTCATAGGATTTTTTAATCAGTCAAATTATTCCGATGCTACAAAGGAATTTCTTGGGTGTGGCCTTTTTGCACTTATTGACCAATTTCTCATCAACAGAACTACAGATTTTCACCTAATTTGCTATGTGTAGTTCGGATGACGTTCTGAGGCCACTCCCCAAATTTTGTAAAAATAACCCAATAGGGGGTGCTATAACTCAAAATAGCTTATAACTCAGAAACCACTGGACACAGAAAGATGAAACTTTGTATCCGTATTCATGGCGAGATGTCCCCACTAATCTACTCATAAAACATGGCTGACAACAGCCAACCAAATTTCAGCAGGCTTTAATTACCCTTGTATATGACCTATAATCATGAAATTTGGTGTCATGGTGCAACAGTCCTTCCAATGATCAGGGCTGCAAAGAGACAGCAGTTGGCCTAATTGGGGTGCTATAGTGGTGTTTTACATTTTGGCCTATATTTTCTGAACTAAATATGAACTAAATAATAAGTAAATATTCTTTTTTGCACATTCCTTGGCTTAAGGTAGTCATATTTCCTAGTAAGATCATCAAACTCTGCCCCTTAGATCTTTAGCTAATTCGCAAAATGTGCAAAATCTACTTTTTTGAACTCGTCTTAAACTGTTCATCCAATTGACACAAGAACTGCAACACCTGCAAATTCAAAACAGCTTATAACTCAGAAACCACTGGACATAAAAAGATTAAATTTGTGTGTGCGACCGTGGCCAGATGTCCCAACAAATCTGATAATAAAATCTCATCTACTCATGAAACATGGATAACATCAGCCAATCAAATTACAGCAGGGTATAATCACCCTTGTATATAACTCATAATCATGAATTTTTATATAATGGTGCAATATTCCTTCCGCTACTCAGGCTTGTGTTGGTGCTATAGCAGCCATAGTCCATAGGTCCTCATACAGTATTGTAGATGTTATAAAGCCGTACAAACACAAGGGGCTTCCATACTTAATACACATTCATTTACAGACATTAATATTTGATGTTAAATGTGGTCAAAGAGTCTATTCAGGCCATAATGTGTGGACCCCGTTAATCGCTGCCTGCGGCAATATTTTTCATTATGTTACTTTTAATTTGCATATGTTCTAATGTTAATTTTTTTTTCCCAAAGCAAATTCAGATAAATAGCTTTAAACATTTTCTTTGGCTGCCTAAGACATAATTGTAAGTGGTACTAATAAGTTACAATGATCCTTGCATGGTGTGTGATTGACAAACAGCAGAATTCATCACATGGTCATTTTAAAATTTTTTCCAAAATGCCGACGTCTGCAATAAGGCTAGTAATTTCTGAATTAATTTTTCCACATGACTTTTGACCACAGTGGCAAATTGAGCTGGAAAGTCAATAAATCCACCGATTTTTTTTTTGTTTCTGTTGTTGTGGACTAGTAGAACAATTATAACTGAGTTAGCAGTAATAATTACCTGAAAATGTCTATAGTGACACAAATACTGAAAAACAGAACACTAGTGAATTTTAATTAAAAATGAAAAAAAAAACATGAACAGAAGGTAGAATTAAATGTTTCTTTTGGTAAGCTAGACCATATGCTTGACACATTATAGCTGTTTTCTAATAATATTTATTATTAGCCAAGCTGTGAGTATACCTGGCTCTGTGAAGCTTTCATAAATTACGATTAGTCTGTATAAAATCATGTAAAAAGTAGAAGCTGATGCTTGGTTGGGTTTAGAGGAGTACATATGGAACTTGGAAGGAGCCTGAGATGTGGCTGATGCTGATGGACTAAATCACCATGGAAATACTGCCCCCCCCCCCACCTTCCCCCAGCTGTCAACCTCTTATCCATTGTTTCCCAATCCGGTCCTCAGGGGCCAGCAGACAGTCCATGTTTTTGCTCCCTCCAAGCTCCTCACCAAATGTGGCCCATCTGGCAGGGTACTGGGAAGGAGCGAAAACGTGGACCGTCTGTGGGTCCCTGAGGACCGGGTTGGGAAACACTGCTCTAATCATTTCAGCCATTTTATTACTCCTGCTGTCTGAAGGTATGTTCATTTGTGTCTGGGTCCTGATTTGGCACAGAAAGACAGCAGACACGCTAGCAGCTGAATGCGGATTCTACAGCCACGCCGATCCTTCCATTTGATTCTTTACAACTTAATTTATTTTGGATGTCAGAAACAAAATGGCTTAATCGTTATTTCACAAATCCAAGTAACAGTCTCCTCATCACAGTACTACTGATTTTTTAAGATAGACAGATAGCTTTTATTGTCATTATACATGAAGGAAAAGAATCAGTAAATCTAAAAGGTTTTGCACATCACAGTTTTTTCCCACTTTTCCATATATTTCATAAAATGCAGATTTTTTATTCTTGTTAAACACTGAAATGTTAAGTGAACAACTACAACTGAAAATGTAAGTCAAATAAAACAAATTTCCTTTATAACATGTAAAGAGTATGTAACAGTGTACGTCTGACATCCTATTAATAGGTTGTGTGTGATGGTGTAGTCAAATTCTAGGCTGTCCATTAACTTTAAATGCATTAGTTAACTGTTTCATCCTATGAAACAGGGCAGCATTTAATGTCTCTTGTAGAAAGAATAAGAATGCTTCGAATTTTCTCTGCTGTTATAACTGCTAGAGGAGGTTACTTTCAAAGATATGACATTTTCGTGTTAATAAAGGTACTCAAAAGGTGAACATACTGCAAATTTATTTGTTGGCAAAGAATACTGAGTGTATTTTTAGTAAATGTTAAGTGAGTAACATCTCAGCGTGTGCAAAAACCTTTGACTGGATGTACAAATCCTATCTGTGGTAAAATGCTCAAATGAAACAAGACAAAATTAAGAATAAAGAGAAAATGTAGGGAACGGCAAAGCCGCAGCGCATAGACACACCAGCATCTTGATATATTTGACCTGGCGATGGGTTGCCTTTTGCCAGAAGGTTCTGTAAATTTATGACGACAAAATGTTGCAGAGAGGTCAGATACTGGCCTGGTGTTGTGCTTCTGCAACAAGACTTAGCTGACTGCTCAGTGGCCAGTGTCAAATCCAGAATGAGCTGGAAGGAAAGAGGAAGGGAGGAGTGGCCGGCCTGGTATTTAGCCTAATTAGACGGCCACAGATGAGCTGCCACTCAGGGTCCGCGGTGTCATGTGAGGGGCCGTCGAAGCAGCCCAATTAAATGATGCACTGAGACAGCAGCATCCTCGAGGTTCCTTATTCACTTAATTTATGATTGGCAATTAAAATAAAATAGGGCGGAATGCTGTAAAGCTGTCAGCAGTGGCAGCCTAAGTAACCCTTTTCCACTTTGAATGATTAATGCTTTTATTTCCCTCCCTTATCTTATTTATTCTCAAGGTAGGTGGAAAACAACAGCGGAGGCAATTTAAAGGGCAAGCGCAGCCTAAAGAAAGAGCGCGTATGGCACGCCAGGGACCGTGATTTAGCTTTATTGATCATCCACCAGCAGCTGGGAAACACATCTCATAAACAATTGGCCTCCTTTGATTAAATAACAGGAGAGACACAGGGGCTGAAACACATTTACCGTCGTGTCTGGAATTACTTTTACATCAAATGCATTGAAATTTGAAAGAATCTGTTGCACTTTCAGATAAAGAAACACAAAACAATGGCTCTGTGTCTAAGAACTTATTTACAGCAAGCGTTTAATGAAGTCAGGGGTCGTGGGGTACATCCAGGCGGACAGACCCTCTGAAGCTGCGGGACGCGTTTTTATTCTTTTGTTTGCAGCCTGAGAACAATAGCCTCATTTCTAAGGTGGCAGAAAGCAAAGAGCGAGAGCCAAATGGTGTAACATCTGCATGGGCAGACGACGGAGTTTCACACCTGCAGAGGAGCAGAGCTGAGATCTGGGGGTGTCCTTTACAAACACAGCGTCTGTGAAGTTCGGCTGCTCTGGGTGCAACAGGGAGGACAAAGTCCCTGCCCGACATCCACGTAACCCCAAAGCATCCGGGTAGCGGAAGCCGGCCCGCCCCTCTCATCTCCCTCAGCCACCGTGCAGATTATCCACACGCTCATTCTCCCTGTTGACGGCCGCCTCTTCGCTAAGCTAACGTGCCCCCGGTGTTCTGAAGCCAAGCCTAGTGTGAAGCTCTGGGCCAGCTGCGATAAATCTGCCCGGGTAAATCCAGGGGTATCTTTAGCATAATCTCCGCCCCCGTGCATCAGCAAAGCTCATAATTACAGAAACCTCCTATGCATAAAACCCCCAGAGAGGGTCCTGCCCCCAGCTCGCGCACCGACACCCAGCTGTTTCACGATTTCTAGACTTCTTTGATTATGGTTCGGTTTAGGTCAGCGATTTCAGTGAAGTGCAGGTAAAAAGGAAGATCTTGGACAATGGTAAACCCACTGGTAAACGTCTTACGGGTATAAATCCTGACGAGTCTAACAGGGACGCCTGTTAAGTCTCATTTACGCCTGAGGCATGCCGTGGCCTCTCGTGCCGCGCTTTGACGAGAGTCCGTTCGTACCGTGTTAATCCCCCGTGTCACACAGTGACACCGCATGTTCCTGTGATTTCACATTAAGAGACAAAGACAAGTGAAGTCAGGCCAAAGACCACAGTCCGAAGACCACAAAGCAAAGACTACAGACAAAAGACCACCAATCAAAAGGGTGCAGCTGCTGCATCTGTCGTGTGTGTGACTGTCCTCCCACTGAGCCGCCATATACGAGCACAGAGTGTCGATCATCCGCCGCCAAACACACCGGCAACAGCGGGCGGTGCAGCACTCCTGGGGCTCAGCGTCCGCACGAGCCGGTGACAGTCTGCAATGGCACGTTTCGTCTGTGGCAGGCGGTTACATCACGCCTGCTGGGCATCACACTGCAGCTAAGGCAATATGCTCTCATGAATGTGACATATTTATATGAAATGCCGTGTGATATCAGATCTGTTAAACAGCCTGCTGATCTGCAGTTTACCCAAAGTGTCAAACCCTGTAAAAGGTTACATTCAATTGTGTCATTCTTTGCCTATTAATTCTGGGAGCCTTTCAAAGCTATAATAATAATAATAATAATAATAATAATAATAATAATAATAATAATAATAATAAGATCAATAATTGTAATTATCATTATTATTGTCATTATTATTGGGAGTATATAATAATAATAATAATAATAATAATAATAATAATAATAATAATAATAATACAGAACACTGGGAGCCAGGAGTTCAGCTAGGAAACCGTTGTAACCCCGAGAAATGAACTGGGTATCTGGAAAACTGCTACATTTTGTTTGGAGCCTGGAAGAATGAGGCAGCTTTGATCAGCACAGGAAGCCTTCGAGAGCTGAATGGGAGCCAGGAGCCCAAAGCTGGGCATCCATTCAGCCTGGACTTTCCCTTCAGACGAAAGCCCGTACTGTGACTGCCTGTGTCTCTCACCGGCGACTCCCGACGATTTAGAAGTCGGCAGAGTAATTGCGTCAAGTGGCACTGTGTGCCTTCGCTTTGCTGGGATTCTCTGGGGCATTGACTCTTAAAAAAGTCACAAAGTCTGATGAAAAGGGAAAAAAAATGGCAGCCTGCCAAATGAAGGGATCGAGGCTACCAGGAGAAGCAAGTCAGTGAGAGTGGATAGAAAGAGCTGGATGAAAATAGATTGTCTTTTGCGAGCAAGCTCTGCAATTATCGATTTTGACAGAAAGCTGCAGTCAAGAGGTGGAGGAGTCAGACCCGGCGATTTTAGCAGAGTATAGTTACTTACGGGGAAACCAGGGACAGGCGTGAATAAATCAACTGGAACACCCTGAAATCTTGTGTCTTTTTTCTCACCTAGTTAATCACTGCAAGGTCTTCAGCTGGTCAGAAGGAACCAAAGAGGGTAAGGTGTGATTTACGTTTGCGAATTGTGGGAACTTTGTCCACCATTCCACTGGCAGCATTCATTCCTATATTATGAAAATAATTAAATTATTAAGTTATTTTTTTAATTAAGCATTTGCTAGAAGGTCACAGATGATATTTAAAGGGATGTTTTGTAATTCAGGATGTCCTTGCGATTATTTGTAATGTCATTATTAAAATAATTAGAATTGTATGACATTTATTAACTGCAAAATTACTATTTTTAAAAATAAAGTTTGCCTTCACTTGGTTTGCATTTCTACAGTTAGGTTTTTGAGATTAAATTCTAGCCAAAAACTGCAGATTTTCTTCTTTGCTTTGATGCGTTGAGGGTGAGTCACACACACATTAATATCACTTCCAGAAAAGCAGCATAACAAAGCTGTAATGCTCCTCTTTATTTTGCACGCTTTACTGTTTCCTTACTTTTAATGAATGCCAATCAGCTCCCTCCTTTCCTGCATCGGGGAACAAAGCTTGCGCGGCAGTGCTGTCCTCCGTCTGAAACCACTCGCCTCTCCCAGAGTCTGCAGGTCTCTGTGCGTGAAAAGAAAAGTGGGTCAGCGATAAGAAGACAAAATATTCCCCAGGGTGCCATGAAAAATCAAAAACAAATATATAAGAAAAACAGCGCATAAAGACCTAGAGAGGTAAACACACCTCATTAAAATAGGCAAACATCAGGCAGTACAGTAGAGAGTTTCATTAAATTAAAAACAGATAAACAGAAATCAAATGAGAATAAATATTAGTGTTAGATTCCCCTTAGAAGTACAGAAACAGCCCGGGAGACATGAATTGTTAAAGTCAAATGCTAACAGCTCATAGCTGGGTAAATATCACCAGGTCTGCAGAAGAGAGCTCCAACCGTCAGACGGCATCCACACAGTATTTCATACTGTCTAATGGATAAAACGCTGTTATCACATTATGATAAGGTGGGATGACAGATGAGCTATCATACAATTCTGGCTGCCTTTTGGAGCAACGTAGCGGCTTAGCAGAACCCGTCCGTTTTCCCGCATCGTAAAAAGAGAAATAGTCAAGTTTTGTGCAGTTTTCTGACACCAACGATAAGAGTTAAGGTCCCCTCAGAAGCAGGCTGCAAACTATATACAGCATCGGCCTGATGCTTACTGAGCCTCTTATATGAGCTGAATCATTGTAACTCAGTGTTTCTCAGCCCAGTCCTTTGGGACCCATAGATGGTCCACGTTGTTGCTCCCTCTACCGGGAGCTGGGAGGGAGCAAAAATGTGGACTGACTGGTAGAGAGCTGGGAGGGAGCAAAAACATGGACCGTCTGTGGGTCCCTGAGGACTGGATTGGGAAACACTGCTGTAATTGACTGTAACTGAGTCTTTGGGGACACGCTAAGCTTGTAAAATTGGAATATTGACCTGGAGATTATATCAGCTGGTTTGACAAACAGGAGCACCAGTGAGAAACACAGTAATCTGTTTATTAATCCCCTACAAAATACCTGATCACTTATCTCAGCAACTGCAGGTGGAAATCTTGGCTAGCTCGTCCCACTGCTGTTTAGACACAGGCATCTGTTCTAGGAGATGCATGTAGTGTCTCCTCAAAGAGAAACTTATGTAGATGTTCCTGCCTTTGATGCTGTTTGACTATAAGCCTTGATAAACAAACTCAGCAAAATGAGCATGTTTGCTGATCGTGGGAGGCGTGGTTCAGCAGCATGCCCTTTTACCCCAAACCATGGGCCTTTCAGGCAGATATAACGCTGATCACACTACATTACCAGCTCTCAGGGAAAGCAGAAAGAGGAAAGACAGAGATGCCGCCAGCTGTTGAATGCAGCCCTCTGGGGCTGTAGCTGTTTGATCTGGCTGATCAAGCATTTGCTCTGCATTCCGAGGAGCTGGGCAATCCTCCCCAAAGGGGATCTGTTGCCTCTATTTCCCGGCCGTCCATCCCACATGTCACTGGAGCAGATGACTGGGCAGTATTTCTGGTCTTTCCTGAAGATGTGTGAGGGTCTGACAGGGAGTCTCCAAAGATCAGCACTATTATGGAAGTGCTTCAGTCAGTTTGTGTATCAGGGTGTTTTACGGTATTTTGGATAAGATTGTAATGGGAGGGTGCTGGGAGAGTCAGAGGCAGTCAGCTGGCAAGGAGACCTGTAGCTGATGGGACCTGTATGGGCTTCCATCCTCAGACAGAGGCCCCATCCACATTGGTCATCACCTCATCCTCAGACAGAGGCCCCATCCACATTGGTCATCACCTCATCCTCAGATAGAGGCCCCATCCACATTGGTCCTCACCTCATCCTCAGATAGAGGCCCCATCCACATTGGTCATCACCTCATCCTCAGATAGAGGCCCCATCCAAATTGGTCATCACCTCATCCTCAGATAGAGGCCCCATCCACATGTCATCACCTCATCCTCAGATAGATGCCCCATCCACATTGGTCATCACCTCATCCTCAGATAGGGACCCCATCCACAATGGTCATCACCTCATCCTCAGATAGGGGCCCCATCCACATTGGTCATCACCTCATCCTCACTCCTTAGCCTAAATGCCACTCGACCCCTGCTGCCCACATCATACATGATGTCTTTAATTGATGTTTCTGTCATTTCAATCTGGGATCCATCCATTCATCTCCTTATCCAACACAGGGTTGCTGTGCATCTGACATTCAACTTTAAAAATCATAAAAAAAAGTTACAGTGAGGAACCAGAAGCTTCTGGCAATGGAAATATATATATTTTTAAAAATAAATCAAAACATATATATATGTTCGGTTATTGCTTTCAGGAAAAGGAGAGGTCAGCGAGAAGCAGTAGAGTTGTTTTTCTGACCGTATCAGAGATGTGAGAGGCACAGTGCCATTTCCCTCTCCTCACAGCTGGATCCTTGGAGACTAGGTTGCTGCCCACAGCCCTTTGAAACTTTTAAGTGTTTGCACTAAAACCGGAATAAAAGCGAAAAAAGCTAGAAAACCACTTCCCCTACAGTTAACTAACTTCCAGCAAAATTAACTGAACAAAACTACAAGATGGGGCAGAAACTGACATGTTCTGCAAGGTGTTCGGCTGTAATATTTTGGCCGTGTTAGCAGGGAGCACTTTCTTGGAGATAGTGGTCTGTAGGGGTGCAGACGTTAACACGTCTGCAGATGTTTCCAAGGCGCTCTCCGTTTTTAGATCTTCCTGCAGGGAGGGATGCCTTGACAGCAGTCTAATTACCAACTTCTGCACTCGCACGGTGTCAGTGACCTGCACGAAAATAGCTTCAAAACCAAACAAGTGCCATTTTCTCATTTCTGTCCCACTTTGGGCTTCTTTGGAAGCGGCCGACCTTCTCTGATGTTCTTGCGGTCTGATAAGATCTAGAGTGACATGAAAACATGTGGAGATTAAACAGACATAAGGGCAGTGCAGGTCTCCTATGTTAGGCCTCCTTTTATATACCAAGTAAATGTTATTTGTCGGAGATGCTTATCAAGTGACATTTAGACAGAGCAAAACACAGCACGGGTTCATTCCTGGTTATTCCTGCTTTCAGATCAACAAAGGAAAATGTATAGAAATATTTGTCAATCAATAAATGTTACAAATGGCGGTGAAGTCTGTGTGATACGGGGGACCAGGCTGCACAACTGCTAAAAAATACTCCAGGATTTTTGTACACCTGCTCAAAATATGCAATGGGACCCACTAAGAAAGCTCAGGATTTCTTAAAAATGTGCAAGGAATCAATCAGGAATCGTGACCGAAACTGTTTTCACAAACACTGGATTGGGAGACGGCAAGTGCAATTTCCAAAAAAGAAAAAGAAAAAAAAATCATATCGTCCAATCAGAAAGCCCTACTTTGTCCCCCCCCCACCTCACTCACCCTGAGCACCAACGAGCACCAACGAAACTAGAGTGCGTACACATGCGAGTGCAGCCTTGACTGGTATTTTGAAATGGAGTTGTGGGTCGTTGTGCTGGGATGTGTGTGTGCCTGTGGTGGTGGTGTGGGGGGGGGATCATGACACTATACCCACTACTTCAAACTGGATTACACCACTGCATACCAAGCCAGAGCAGCCCCTCTTTATGAAGAATGGTGGGATTTGAATCACACCGGGACAACACAGGCGCCCAGTGTCTAATCTGGTCCATTTCAAAGAGGAAGTGGAAGTACAGGATTTGACGAAATGCATCGCCATGTAAATGGCTGCCCGTCCAGCCGCAGGATGCAGAGCTGATCCTTCCCCATTCATTGTTTTGAGCTTGAGCTGCTTGTTTGCTCAGCGCTAATGTATAATAATGATCACAGAGGCCAGGGAGTGATATTTATCCTGATGCTGATTATTCATTCAGAGACGCAGAGGGACAGTGCATTTACACGCCGTGAAAGCTAATGGAGACCCGACACCCTGCGTTCCCAAGCAAACTCCCCTTTGAACTTGCTGAGGGGGGAAACTTTCAGAAATGCAATCTGCCTTCAGAACGTTACATAATGAGTATCTATCTATCTATCGTTTTTGTCCTCACTTTATGTTTTTAGCTACAGTTTATATACTTTTCTAATGTTGTCATCTTGTTTCCTTTTTTTGTGAACAAGTCATGTAAATCAGTCACAGATAGTTTAAAAAAGCATGCATGTTTCAAGTGCCTAAATTATTAAATGGCTAAATTATTTTACTATTTATAACACATTTATCAAATAATGAATAATTAATAATAATGAGCGATTATGAGCTTGTAATGAGGGATAATTTACAGTTTAAAGGTCTCTATATATTGTCATTTCTTCATATTAGCACATAAGCATGTTAGCTTGCATTCCTTTACACAATATGTGTTCATTTAGTGCTATATACCTCTCGCAAAGTTGTCATACCCGAACCTAATGAAGTC
>JAOYFF010000104.1:1192784-1216806 GCA_025773925.1 Cryptomyrus ogoouensis | reverse complement strand
GCCCAGTGTCAGTATGGAAAATGAACCAATGGGCCGCTGTCCCTGCTTTATGGGCTGGTCGTTGGCCAATTAAAAAATAAATAAATAAATAAATAAATAAAAATCATATTATATCGACCAGCCCCCAAGTGCGTCGGGCCACCGGGCATTTGCCCGGTATGCCAGATTACCAGTCCAGCCCTGGACGCAGGGGAACTGCAGGTGTGTTTTAACATTGCGATCATGCGCTGGGGTATTAGTAATAAAAACAAAAAACAACATACTTGATAATATTTTAATGATGATTTAGGTTAATTCAACACCATAGCAGGGCCCTGCTAATTTTTAACACCCTGAAATTAAATGAATGTCTGACAAAATCCATTTAAACGATTGGCCTGATAAAATCAGCCCATTTAAGTGGGTTCTTTCTCACGCAGCACTTTAAAACCATCAACGGCCATCACTGTGATAGCTGTTCAACCCAAAATTTGAAAAGACATCATTCAAACGGGCAGAGAGAAGACGTGAATCCACAGCTGGAGCGTTAAAGCTTCCCCCTCTTGATAAAACACAACTCTCTTCTCTTTTTAACATAATAGGGTTTAAAGGTACTTATTTAACCAACACATTGCACTTCTGTAAGACCCCTCAATGTGAGATTCCATTATAATGTCGACTTATAATGCTGTTAGCAAATATTAAGATTAAAAACATAAAACCCTGACGATCCCCATCTACTTAGCATTTTTGATTCTAGAGTCATGGTCTCCATTTCTGGGGAGATTTTCATTATAAGAAACCGAACAAGTTCTCTTTCCCTGGAATGATTGGAGTTCAGGTTCTGCAGCGGGATACATGCTGCTTTAAGGATTCCCTGCCCGTCACATTTCACGACATGAACTTGAGGGACGACTGACTCAAGTCCAGCGTAAACGGAACTTTCAGGAAATCCAGGAGGAGAGGAAGTGTTCAGGAAACTCCCTGAAGGTCAGACCACCCTGAGAAGATCTCTTTAACCACACATGAAACCCTAGATGGACATGTAGATGAAATATACTCAAGAGTGTAGGTTTGGTTTTCAGCATTGGTAGGAATTAAATCAACCCCATACCCCACCTAAAAACACACAGTAGCCCCACAATATTGGTAGTGACATATTCCTATTAACCATAATCAGATCTACTCCATTGAGTATACCGCATGTTTTGTAGCATGTGACTTGTCCTGGTTGCCCTTGGGAGGGTACTTGCCTCCATTTTCCACCTCCTGTTCAGCCTCTGCACCTGATCACAGGCCTCTGCAACAGACCCTCACATTTCAAAAACTCTTTGGTGATGTTAAACATGCTCAGAGTTGCGTTAGCTGGGCATTTGTTTACCCCCCGCTGGCAATAAAAGCCAGGTCTGAGCTGACAGGCTTTAATGAGGCTATTTACAGCTTCAGACGCCCACACTGCGCAGTGGGTATAAATAATGCACGTGTGACACCTATTCACGCGAAATGCATAAACGGCCAAAAGTCGCATCCCCCCCGCGGCCCGTATTTGCCAGAGAGTGCGGCCGATCGTCTCTGATTTCATCTGACATCAAGCGAGTACAGTCACTTCCCAGTTCGTGACAAAATACTCTGAACCGAGCTGGGTATCAGGCCATTCACTAGTCAAGCATATCCATGTAGTTTAATGCATGTCTTACAACAGATACGGAGTTATTATTTGGCAGAGTTGCTAAGGAAGTCACTATTGCATGATGATCATATTTATCACAATAGGAAGCAAGCCTGGGACAGTTTCTCATCAATAAATTAATGCCAAGAATATAACAAAGTAGTTTCACTCAGACGTATTCTCATTAACATTTTTATGATATTTACTGTCAGCATATCCGCACTATTTCCAGGGGCCTGTTGGTGGCGCTGTTTCCTCCAGGTTTGGGTTCAGATGACACTCTAGTGTTGTGAGTGTCTCACACTTTTCCTCCCACAGTCCAGGGACATGCGGTTAGCTGAATTGGCAGCTCTATACGCCCATCAGAGTGTGTCTATTAGTGTGTGTGTGTTTGTGTGTGTGTGTAGGCATTTGTGAGTGTGTGTTAGCATGTGTGTTGTGTATGTGTGTTTCTCAGTGTGTGGGGGGTGGGTGAGTGCCTGTTAGCGTGTATGTGAGTGTGCGTATGTGTGTCTGTGTGAGTGTGTGTATGTAATACATGTTAGCATGTGCATGAGTGTGAGCGTTTGCCTGGTCATGACCTGGTGTCTGCAGGATATTCATACTGTTATTTCTAAGTACTGCACTTACACAATTTCCACTGTAAGCTGTAAGCAATGTTTACATTTTCATAGTATGGACTGATAGCTCTGCATATGTTATTTACATCTGTATATTTATAATATTTAGTGCTAACTCTGATATATTTGCATTTACATATTCACAGTATTTATTGTCAGCTCTAAACACCGCTTGACAGCAGAAGGATCCTTTTCAGCATGTTTATCTTAACAGAATTAGTGACTTTCTATTGAAGGCAAATGCTTGTTTCCTATGCTCTTTGTTTTATAGCTGAGAATTCAGATCAGACTGATTACTGGTTTCGGTTCCGGTCCGCACCAGCTGGGGCTGTTTGAAGCTGTCCTGCAGATTACAAGATCAGTCTCCTCACAAAAATATTGTAATGAACTGTTTTGCCTTACCTCAATCTAAAGTGACATTCCAGAAACGGATGATGAATCTTTTTTCATACTTCAGTACAGCATATTTGCATAGTTACGTTATATTTGGATGTTTGAGAAACAGGGCAAAGTGGCATAGCAGTGAAACGATTCTCTGATCTTTTATGGACCATGAGACTTAGCATGACGTCAAACAGACGGAGCCCTGCAGACTCTGAACGTGGAACTCACCGGCAGCTGACCACTGACCTAAGAGAAACGGAAATGAGGGGTGAAGTCTTCTCCTCCAGAAACACAAATGCTCGTATAAAGATTTGTATTTTCATTTCAGCCAGTTTTCACACCAGTAACTGGTGAACAGTTTAATGAGGGGCATCAGCGGTTTACTGATCAGCTGACACAATGCATATAATGACCCCCCCCCCACCCCCCGATGTCTCACAGAAGGAGGCTTGGAGCTTCATTCGGTATGAAGGAATATTAAATACATTTATCTTGAGTAGATGGTACCGCGTTTCTTAAGGGCCTGTTCATCTCTTTGAGTTTCTCTCTGGAAGAATGTGGGGAACGGCGTTAGGGAGAGGATTCGGCAGAGCATTAAACACATCATTTAGGAGTTATTACAATCAGTATAACTGAAAAGGTATTAAAGACGGCACTGTGAAGAACAGCTATAAAAGGATGTTGTCATGCAGGATTCCATCCATATGGCTTCCGGACGATTATCCTGTTCAGGGTTGCGGGAGGACCTGGGCTCGGCTTGGATGCCGTGCGGAATGTTTCACGGGGAATTTATGGGATATTTCTGGAAAGCGAAAGGCCTTTAACAAAACTGCGAACACACAGCAATCTGACAAGAACAGCTTAGGAGGAGGAGGTCGTGAACATGTTCGTTATAAGCACAACCAGATTAATTAAAGGGGTTAATTAACTACACTAGCAGGATGATGCCTGCGATGATAATCGAATTAATTTGGTGTCACGCTTTCGACATGAAATAATGAAAAGGGTAAAAACAGCTAAACGCAAAAGGGCAGTTATCACGCACGCCGACATGGGAAACGGCACAAAAACGAAAGATGGCCACATGGGAGCAGAGCTACAAGCTTTCAGAACAACTCGGGATTAATAGCTGGTCAGAAAGCAGGTGACATTTGCCCAACAGAAATGAATCTCACACATCCAGGTGCTGAGCTTGAAACGTGGCATGATACTGCGGGAGTTGGTGGTAAGGAAAGCAGCCTGCCTTGCTGCCCTTAGCACCAACAACTACAGCACACCCTGGACTGAAATACAGCTGAGTGGAGGCAGGAACCAAACCCCCAACCTGGGAGCGTGAAGCCATTATTTCAGTCATTCCATTACAGAGCAAATCAACATTTAACTGCAGAGCACAATTAAACCAAAAAAGATCCACCAAAATGCAACTAAGACGGACAGAAGCAAGACCGAAAGTACAATAATAGGGGAATAATAATTATAACAATAATAATAACAACAACAATAATAATAATGATGATGATGATAATAATAATAATAATAATGAATAAACAAATAAGTACAAATAAAGGAAATACTACTCAAAAGGCAGGGAAAAAAAGTTTTCAAACAAATTGCTCAAAGACGATTCTGGTTATTACTGAAGTCAAATTACTTTTCGGCCTTTGGCACGTAGCATGAAAATACCCCCAGAAACTAATATTAATATCAATAAATTACTCCGTCTTTCAGGTGCCATTTTTTCTATCAGGTGTCTTGGCAGATTGAGATAAGATAAAAGGACGTGAGTAGGTACAGGGGAGCGTGTTCAGGTGCTGCAGAGATACGAGGTGTTCAGCTTGAGATGTGCTTTCTGGGTGCTTGGCGCTTTATTTGGCTACCGGCTTATCGCGTGTAATTGGCTCACTTAATGCATCGCCGGCAGTAACAGTAGCATTGCATAGTAATGATGGCATACCATAGTAACGATAGAATGGTAATGATTGCATAGCATAATGATAGCAAAGGATATTGAATTACTTTTGTTGCTAATTAATGAATGTGACTAATAGGACAATGGTGCTCAGATAAGACATGCTTTGGAGAGATGAGCGCCTATTAATTCATTGTTTGCTGACAAAGGACAGATAAGGGAGTAACTGGTGTGATGAGGGAAGGGCTTTGCACTGATGGGGAGGCTCGGGCTATCAGCTTCTCCATATGAAGAGGAAGAAGCTGATCTGCAGATTTTTCCTAGAACAAGAGCACAGCATTCAGCACGACTCTCAATTAAATATCACAGCTCTGTCATTTACGTGACATTGTCCATCTTTATGCCACTATAGCCTAACCTTAACATCTTTTGCCTTTATGTCATTTTATTTATGCTTTTATATGATGCCACTTAGTGTCATGGTATGTAGTTTACTGAACATTAATGGCCTACTTGGTGTGCTTGCATTCACATGTTCTGAGGACTCCATTACCATGTCCGACAATGCACCAAGATGGCAACGTGAGGCTATTGCGCACCTGCGTGGCCCCACCTTCATTCCCCATCCTCCTTTCCTGTGGCCCCGCCTTCATTCCTCCTCCTCCCTTCCTGTGGCCCCACCTTCCTCCGCCATCCTGCCCTTCCTCTTGCCCTGCCTTCACTCCCCATCCTCCCATCCAGTGGCCCCGCCTTCCCCCACCATCCTGCCCTTCCTATGGCCCCAACTTCCTCCCCATGTCCTGCCCTTCCTGTATTGCCCCCACCACACACAGAACACAGCATGAGCAGCGTTTATGTTCCTGTGAGATTTTCACAAAGCCTGAGTGAAACAATGAGCCACTTTTCTCCAAAGTGAAACTATTTTTACCGTGTTTCAGGGTGATGCTGGAATAGTTACGGACACACTAAGGGCGTCTTGCTCTGTGGAATCATTGCACCTGGCGCACCAGGACATAATCGGGAGTTTACAGGATTTCTTTTCATCAGTGAGATGGGGCCAAGCAAGACTGGGAGGGGGGTCTGGCTGGTCGTGTCGGACCGGCAGGGCTCGTGGGCATTTGGGACCCCATGGGGTTTCAGTCCTCATTAGCCTCGTTTCTACCAACACGGTGCCGGTGCTGGTGCCCGACTTTTTCCCAATCCAGCACTGGTTCCATGCATTTCCACAGCAAAAATTGGCCCTGGGCCAGAAAAAATGGCTGCAGCACGGCACCACAGAAAAGCTGGGCTCAGAATGTAGCACCGTAACAGCAGTGAAAGTGGGATGGGCTGTGGCGTCCAAACCTTCCATATACCCAGAAAATTCAATCCATAACTGATTAGTTAATCTAATAACGGCAGTGGTGGCAGTGAAAGTGGCAGTAATTGTATTTGCTGAAAATAAGATATTTCGCAATAAACATGTGTATAATTCACATAAATGGTGCAACGTTGCATTATTTTTATTCTGTGAAAAACAAAAAAAATATCTTTTATTTTTTTAGCAGGCTCTTTTAGTGCGAGATCCTTAAAATGACAGAGGTAAAACAATGAGTGAGAATAAAGAATAAATTCACTCACACATAGACGGGGAGCCTTTAAGGAGCCAAAAGTGGATACAGGCAATAGAGACAGGGCGCGAACCGTACTCCGCAAACTTTTTTTCCAGTTCAGCAAAATACAGTTGTACTATGGTAATATGTCCGCTTTGGAATAAGTCCAACTTGGTATATGTCCTGTTTGGACGCGAAAAATTTTGCTTGGTATACGACCTTTGTTTGGAATTTGACTCGCGTGCTAGAACTTGTATGGGTCAAAATAAGTCATGACACCTCTCTCGAGACAAAGTCACGACTGCCCACCAGCATCAGTACGCCAGTTGCTACCATTCAGCGAACAACCCACGCTATAATTCTCTTATCATTTATTTAATCTAATTGCTTTTGTATTTATGTATTTTAGTATTAAGCAGTGTTTAAATTATTTTATATAACCCCATCCATGTATAATATGCCAATAACAATAGGATTTTTTTCATGGGAACGGATATATATATTTTCCCTTTCTTATGGGAAAAATTTGTTTCGTATAGGTCCTGTTTGGTATAAGTCCAAGGATCTGGAACGGATTAAGGATGTATATCGAGGTACCAGTGTAAATCCAAAAAACAAAATACAGATTAACTTTTACTTTACTATCACCTCTGCCTATGTAACATTTTTGTTCCGGTCCTGGAAATGCAGACTGGTTCTCAAAAGGCACCAAGCCAGAACCAGCCCAGCACCAACTGTATTGGTGGAAAGAAGTTAATTGTAAGATGCACTGGAGGTCCCAAGTTACAACAGGGACATGTGTTTGTGCAGCAGGATGTCTGACGGCAGTTTCAGTGCTACAGGCTGACTTGACGATGACTGATGGAACAATTAGAGGAAAAGCATCATTTTGATGTGCCTTTGGGGGGCGCCCCTGAGCACATATCAGAAATATGGTGACTGAGCATGGCCTACAAACACTGAATGTGAGACGGGTTTGCAAAATGAGCCTTTGAAGTCTGCGCTGATTACTTAGGTCAGTCAGTTTATAAACTACTTCCGTAAATAAAAAGAATTAATCATGACGATGACTGACATTTACTTTTGATTATATATTAAAAAAAATATGCACATTTCAGTATGAAATACCTCACTGTGATTATTCCTCTGTGAAATCTTTGCTGAAGAATTATTTCACTTATCTCAATGAGTCATACAAAGGGAACAAAAAGTACATCTTCAAGGCATTTGCGTCACAAATACTTTAAAAAAAAAAAAGAAAAAAAGGCAACATTTGAAATCAACAGGAAATGTACACAAAAACACATGCTTCTACTAACCTATGCCAAATTGACACTGATGCCCAGGGCATTGTCATTGCTATTTAATTATTTTCTTAACGAAATGCATTTTCATGTATTGTGGTAGGGCTTTTCTCTGCTCCCTGTTATCTGCCAAATTCCTCGTTGGGCCATGTTTGCAGATGAATAGAACTTATTCTTATTGTATTAAAAACATCAGGATTCATATTTTAATTCATAACAGCTCTGAATGACTGAAAGAAATACTGCATGGACTTTGTAAATGTGTTTTTCTAATTGTAATGCATCAATTCACAAGTGTTTTTTTATTTATCATTCTTTTCTGAGTACAGAAGGCAGGAAGTCCTTCTCTGGAGAAGCAGCATAAGGCAGCCGATGATAAAGACTTGAAACTTCCATTAGCTTAGCGCACAGCGTCACAGACTCCACGGGGTAATGTATGTTTCAGCTGCTGCCTCTCGGAGTCCGTTTGGATCACAGGATACTGTCCTATGAGATGAACATGGTCCTGTCAGACAAACATGGTCCTGACAGACAAACACAGTCCTATTAGGTGAACACTGACTTGTCAGATGAACACGGTCCTGTCAGATGAACACGGTCCTGGCAGTCAACATGGTTCTGTCAGATGAACACTGTCCCGACTGACAAATACGGTCCTATTAGGTAAACACTGTCTTGTCAGATGAACATGGTCCTGTCACATTACCACAGTCCTGTCAGATGAATACAATCCTGGCAGGTGAACACGGTCCTCTGAAATGAACACGATCCTGTCCAGTGAACATGGTCCTATCAGATGAACATGGTCCAATCAGATGAACACGGTCCCATCAGATGAACACGGTCCCATCAGATGAACACGGTCCCGTCAGATGAACACGCTCCTGTCAGATGAACATGGTCCCGTCAGATGAACACGCTCCTGTAAGATGAACACAGTCCTGTCAGATGAACACACTCCCGTCAGATGAACACGGTCCAGTCAGATGAACACGCTCCTGGCAGATGAACATGGTCCCGTCAGATCAACAAGCTCCCATCAGATGAACACGGTCCAGTCAGATCAACACGGTCCCGTCAGATGAACACGCTCCTGTCAGATGAACACAGTCCCATCAGATGAACACGCTCCCGTCAGATGAACACGCTCCCGTCAGATGAACACGCTCCTGTCAGGTGAACACGGTCCCGTCAGATGAACACGCTCCCATCAGATGAATACGCTCCTGTCAGGTGAAGACTGCACATGTGACTCGTCTCTCCCTGGCCAGGGTGTCCCGCAGAACGAAGGGGTCTCCCCCAGTTGGTGTGAGCTGATTGTTTACAGAGGAGAGCTGGATGCTCCAAGGCCACACCTGGAGGACAGCATTCTGTCGTTTCTTACTCTCTTTGATACAGCTAAGCTTCTTCGAGCGCCTTCTTCAGTTTCCAGAGCATTTATATAGCCAGCCTGCTTCTTCCACAGCACTGGTATGACTATAAAGTAATAATGTTAAGTGTGAAATGGCCAAAGACAGACATCGGCATTCTGACTCTCATCTTTATAGGATCTACGGAATAATAAAATATGAATGCATAGGAAACAGGTCTGCTGATGATTCTCCCAAAGGCTGCAAGAGCTCCGGAATTACGATATTAAAGTATACTGTATATATGTGACTCTTTCTGTTCTAATATGTGGGGTTATATTTAGGGGTAGGTGACAACATCAGGCTGCTTATTGATTCAGGCCCCTGGTGGAAATGGGGATTTTTAAAGGGAAGTCCTTCTACCTGGAGGCCGCTATTGCAGGTGAGGCTTACGCACGGATCTTATCAGATTGCATACAGAGTTTGGTGCACCTACTGATATCATCTAAAGATCTTACAGAAGCTGTTTCATTGTGCATAAGGTCAGCAAATTAAAGTGTGGAAATCAAGTCAGTGCTTAGTTCCCCTCCTTTCAGATGCACTCAGGTTTGTAACGCTGTATCCTTAAAAAAACACCCAACCATGTCATTTGAATCATAATTCCATAAAAATCTATTATGTACAGTATAATACAGATTTGCAAGGATTTTATTTAGAATACAGGCTGTAACCACTGAAACATGGTACAAATTAATTAAATGTGTGACATTTAGCCGCACTGCAACTGCCAGCCGCACACAATCCCTCTGACACTCCGTGGACATAGACATTACAGTACATAATATATCTAATATTAAAATACACAATATTATTGTATATAATCGCTGTGACACGGAGGACATAAATACACCGACAATCTGCTGTCAGCTTTGGCAGGGAGCCGTGGGTTTGGGTTTGATGCCGGGTCTGATGAACAAACACTCTCTAATCACTTGTTACTTACACGTCACATGACTGTCACTGACCGGCGAGTGCGTATGTCTGAATCAGACACTGCTAGCAAAAATATACACGGGCCAGGGGATAAATCAAAGACAGCTTCACTCCCATCAAGCTCCTCTCTTCCAGCTACAAAACGCACGTATCTATGACCTATTTATTGCTGTGCTGCCGACGGACGGAGCTGCCTTTTCTGTATTCCTCAAACCGGCGGGGACACTTGCGGGACGCGTCAGCTTTGGAAAGGATCCGAGTCTGGATGTCAGTCCAGTTCCCACCTCCAGCTCTGTGTATACATGTAAAAACTAATTTGAATTAATAGGCTTTAAATGTTTCATGATGAGCAAAAATGAAAAACACACTGCTAAATCAGCACAGACTGCGAATGTAATTTCCTAACAAAATCGCTGGCGTGTTCCGGAAGTTTTATATTTGTTCTGCATTGTCTAACGCTTCCTAATTGGTTGCAGGATTTTGGCTGAATCTCAGAGAAACTATCCGATGTCGATGGATGTCCTTGTCCAAACTGGCAGCTTTTGGATCCTCAGTGTGCTGCTGATCCCCTTCTACAGGGACGCGACTTACAATCGACGTTTCCCTGCTCCGGGAGCGTGAGGCAGGAATCGGAAATCAAAGCCAGAATTCCCTCCGGGAGCAGCAGCTGCGGGATGATTGATGTCTTCCATGCTCACCAGTCCAGTTCATTTATTTTCCCGTCCGTCATGGATTTCTTAATTATCTCGTATCGAATCCCCCATTTCTTACATTTTCTGACTCTAGTCCCACTTACAAAAAAAAACAACAACAAAAAAACTCATTTTTATGAGCATGTTGGCAAGAGCGGTGGTTGGATTTAGAAACTCTTTTTGCGTGTACCCGGAGTTAACTGTTACGATTATTTCATTTTAATGTTTCAACACAATAATAAAAGTACCAGCTCTTTGGCGTAATTATACCACAACGCGTTTGAAGAACAGAACAAAAGAAGCAATACGAAGGCTGAGTTTGTCTTTGAAGGTCATAACCCTTATAAAGCAGTGTCCATTCATAGAAGAGGGATAATCAACATATTTTAGTTGAAGTATTTTAAGCTACACAAAGGCGACTGAGAGGTTCTTCTTTCAACCTGAATTCCTGCTTCTGTCCCTTTTACCTCCTTAATTTGTCTATATTTAACATCAATGATTATCGTTAAGCCTTATTGAACTGAAGCTCCATTTTAGCCAATGGTTAACAATGGAGTAGCACATTTAGACTGTTTTAAATAGCAAAGCTGGCTCTATTCTGCAGTTGAATTAATTTTGTCTCTGTGAGTTCTCAGCTTCTACTTCTCTTGATTTTAATAATTGAATGCCCCCATTCACGTCATCAGCCCCTTAATGGAAAGTTTAATTTCCACCCTTGGCTCAGTGCCTCGCCTCTCTAGCATGCCTGCCTCTCTAACATGCCCCACCTCTCTGACATGCCCTGCCTCTCCAGAATGCCCCACCTCTTCTTAGTGCCCCGCCTCTGTAAAATGCTCTTCCTCTCTAACATGCCCCGCCTCTCTGACATGCTAGACCTCTCTAACATGATCCGCCTCTATAACATGCTCTTCCTCTCTAACATGCCCTGCCTCTCTGACATGCTAAGCCTCTCTAACATGACCCACCTCTATAACATGCTCTTCCTCTCTAACATGCCCTGCCTCTCTGACATGCTAAGCTTCCCTAACGTGCCCTGGTTCTTTGACATGTTCCACCTCTGTAACATGCTCGTCTCTCTAACACATCCCGCCTCTATAATGTGCCCTGCCTCTCTGCCATGCCCTGCCTCTTCTTACTGCCCCGCCTCTCTGACATGCTAATCCTCTCTAACGTGTCCCGGTTCTTTGACGTGTCCCTCTATAATCTGCCAGTAGGGTTCAGGGTCTTTATAGACTCATCAAGATCCACTGTCCTATTTTAACACCGAATGAGTGCTGACGAGCGATGCACTATATTCCTTTATCCGAAAAAACAACATGGATTGGGTTTCTGTGATAAGATGCTCGGGTTACCTCATCCTGAGCTTTGACACGTACGCTAGTGTGGAAACTGGTTCTCAGCAGTGGCCCAAATTCATCTTCTGATGCATTTTGTGGGGCACAGTGCAGGGTTGTTGCTAGGAATTATGGGAAGCCCACCCCACCCTCAATGCAAAATCTTAACAAAACGTCAAGAACTGCTTTCCTACATTTCATGCTTTAACTTCTGTAATTTTCTCTTTTCCTTTCTTTTAGTGGTTGTTTTTTGGAGTATAAACATACTGAATTCAATATCCTATCTATCTGTACAAGGGCTTCAGACTATGTAACTAAATATTTATTAAGTTCACATACACTTAATGATACCACCCAACTAAGTATATACTAAGCACTCGCACAGTTAGTGATGTCATGTACACTTTTTTACAGCTCAGACATATTAAAATGACAGTAATTATATACTTTCACTGTCCTTTGTTTATGTTTGTGCGAATTTCATGGAATATAAAAGTGAAAAACAAATAACTGACAGTCATTTTTATAAACAACAGTTTTGAAAATGAAGCTAGTCGTCAGGACATGTGACATTGAAGTAAAAATAATAAAAAAACAACAAAAACATAGCATAGTCCCAAATACTGCAGACATACTAAAGTAAAACAGACATATCACGCCTGACAAGACCATTATCGGTTTTGTAAAATGCTGGAAACAAAAGTCAACCACACAAATGGAGGAAAAATACTTTCACAGCCTTCAGTAATTGGATAAATAAAAGGGTGAGGCTGTTCCAGAAATTTCTCATTACCATGACAATCCATCAACACTTATATCAACAAACATTAAAATATTCATGAGGCAACAGCTGTCAGAATGGCGACATGAGTTTAAAATGATCCGAACATAGACAGAAAGTCACGGAAGAAGAAGCTGCCTTTAAATCTCCCCTTAGACTCCTATCCTGGATCCTGGATTGCTCTTTAGCACTGATGGGTTACATTTACGTCAAAATCCAAATAAGATTTTAAACATGCGATGAATATGGTGGTGTTACGACATGATCACCCCAACCTGTCAGATTTCCACGTCCGTGGCAGGCGTTTGGCTCTGATAGATCTACACACAGCTGCTCTTTACAGATACCTGTGATCACAGCTACTTAAAGATTTACTTCTATCCAAAAAATATTACAGAAGCTGATCTGGCACCCGATTAAACTCTATGTTTTAGAATCATGTGATGCTAAACCTGAACATGTGTAACACCTGGACAAGGTGTGGCTTGGACATTCAGGGCCTTCTGCTGGATTGGGGCTTCCCCGGATATCACCTGGATCTTGGTCCCCTGCAGCTCTATTCTGTAACAACAGAGGCAGCTAGCATAGATCTGCCCCAGTCTAGCTGGGCTGCGATGGACCTCCTGCAGTTATTATCTCTCTTTACTCAGGTTCTACTCCAGTGTGACCAAACCCACAATGAACAGATCTGAGGCTGTGTAGTAGACGCACACTGCATTTCTGTGTCCGGGTGACAGCAGAGTGCGGGGGGGGGAGCAGGGGTCTCATTTGTCACATCCCCACGATCCTGATGAACATTATGACTGTCTCCAAGGGGGTGGGAGGGGGGCCCCCCGAGCCTTGCTTTGGGGCCGCCTCGTCCCCTGAGTAATGGAGGTGTAGGGGGGAAAATTAGGAAATGAAAATGATTCATAACCCTGCTAGATGTATCTCATAGCCCCACTCTGATTTCACGACGCGTCGTTATGGCTGCGGAGAAAAGGATCGCTGCTATTTCTGTGAGGAATGGCTTCAGCCTGCCGTGCGAATGAGGACACCTAGGGAGCGTCTTCACCCGAACTCGCTCTAAAACGTGAGGCTTTACCAATGCAGCTTTTCGGGCGTGCTGTCCCGGGATCATTAAATCGGGACGCTGATGTTAAACTTTATACCGCAAATCCAGGGATGATTTGCAGTGATGCCAACATCTGAAGGTTAACAGGTTAGGACCATGATGGCAGCTGTTCCCACAGTGTGACCCCGATTTACGGGGATTTGTTGCGTGATTAATATGATGATGGTCACATGCTTGGAGAAACATCTCGGTGGCTTCTGCTTGAGTCAGTTCCTCCCGTAAGTAACTGAGGGTCTCCACCCCACTGGTTGTTATTTTATTAATTTCAGTAAGGATTGGATGGGTTGACTAGCACCCTATTTATTTATACTTCATCTAATACCATTTGTGATTTGTAACAGAAAAAATATATATTTATTGAAAAGAAAATAAGGTGAATAATGAATAATGGCACAAATCATGCCTCCCACCTGCAAAGCAGACGTTCAGCACAGCAGAAAAAGACTAATCCCTCGTGTACAGCCCCTATTCTACATGTTATTTCAGTCATCGGTCCCCTTGATGCCAGGAGGGGTCATTTCCTATTCTCCTGCCACGGGACTTCCTGTTCTCCTGCCCCAGGACTTCCTGCTCTCCTGCTTCGGGACTTCCTGTTCTCCTGCCCTGGGAATTCTCATTCTCCTGCTTCAAGATTTCATATTATCCTGCCCTCAGACTTCCTATTCTCCTGCTTCAGGGCTTCCCATTCTTCTGCTTCAAGACTTCCTATTCCACTGCCTCAGGACTTCCGGTTTTCCTGCCCAGGGACTTCCTATTCTCCTGCCTCGGGACTTCCTGTTCTCCTTCCCCGGCACTTCCTGTTCTCCTGCTTCAGGACTTCCTGTTCTCCTGCTTCGAGACTTCCTATTCTCCTGCCCCAGGACCTTCTGTTCTCCTGCTTCAGGACTTCCTGGTCTCCTGCCTTGGGACTTCCTGTTCTCCTGCCTCATATTCTCCTGCCCCGGGACTCCGTATTCTCCTGCCCCAGGACTTCCTATTCTCCTTCCTTGGGACTTCCTGTTCTTCTGCTTTGGGAATTCCCATTCTCCTGCCTTGGGACTTCCTGTTCGCCTACCTCTGGACTTCCTATTCTCTTGCTTTGGGACTTCTTGCTCTCTTGCCTTGGGACTCCTGCTTCAGAATTACCTGTTCTCCTCCATCAGGACTGTGATGTCTCCCATGCCGTCTGCTGATCACTGGCGCTCAGATTCTCACCATCATCAACAGTGGCTCCAAAACCACAGGCATGAATTAAGAAGGGAATTAAAGTGAGCAGCTCTGTTATCAAGTACCTTTCCATTGGGAAGAGTTCAACACTGCTATTAGTTGTGAATAGTTAGTTGTTGACACCTGGGTATGGCCCTGAGCAATTAGTGTAGGAGAGAGTTTGATATAGAGGGGGACACAAAATCCAAAGTCTCTTTTTTGGGGGATGAATCAATCCAAATTAAATATTTTAGAGCCACATCCCCTGACCCCCTGATTCTCAATGCCTCTGGCCCAGAGGGAACTTACACAATCTGTCTTATGTAATTTGACAATGTAATCTATAACAGCTAAAAGAAGAGACATAAGATGTGATAGATATGAAGGTGCGGTAGGTTCCGCGTCATTGGAATACACACAGAAGGCTGAGCTGTCCATCTATATGCCTGCAGATTTCAGGTCAGACTGTCCATCTACTGCTTTTTCAAAAGACATTATCCTTGATGCAGTAGCACGTGTCACATGCACCAAAAAACACCCGAAGGTTATTATGGGTGATGATGGGAAGACCTTCATCCAGCAGCCAGAGGGAAGATCTGACATGAACACTCACCTTGGAGACTCTTAAAGGTCACAACACAAGGTAACAGCAAGAATGCAAACTCCCATTCTGAGAAAACACGTCTGACATTTGTTTCATCTTTGAGTTTTTTAAACTTGTCACACGTGAGAACTCAAGAAGGTCATTCAGAATTAAGAGCAGAAGATACAACTGATGTGGTAAAAGATTTACAACTCGACGGACTTATATATCTATATATAAATATATCTGCTCAATTAAATTATCTTTCAGTGTCCTGCAGACTGTCTACTTAAGGCCAACACTTTCAGTGAAGCATAGGGAAAGCATTACAGAAGCAGGTACACATTCAGAAGGGCTCAGAGGACTGTATTTAAAGGGTAGGTATAGTATATGATTAATATGGATCAGGAAGAGTCCCAGCTACATAAAATGCTACGTTGATTTGATAAAACCTTAGTCTGTCCCATATCGCCTAAAATTTCTGGAATGTTGAGAAGTAATGACCTCTGTTTTCTTTGTATTGCTTATCAGTTTAAGTATTATGCAGGTAATTAAATGGGATCGATCTATAAATTCTTCTGGGAGTTTAATGGATTCTAAAATGAGTAAATGTCATCGATGGCTGTTACATGTTTTGTCGCATCTTACATCGTGAATGGAGGGGATGAGTCATATCCCATAATTCACCAGGGCAGACATGTGATATGTCTAATTCTCTGGCATTTTATGGTGGATTGAATGCCCCCTTAAATTCCTTTGATTTTAGCGGTTTCTTTGCATTGATCGCTTGTATACTTTAAACAGACAAACCGCTGGTATGGACCACAAATATTGACGTCAAGAAGCACAAACATAATCGTGTGAAATACTGGAGTTGATGAAGCAGTGGGCCAGTGATGCTCGTTAACTTAACTAATGACTTATTGAATAAAAGGCGATAACAAACAATGCGATCGCAGTGATAATGAACACCAAAGATGTCAGGGCCACTCTGGAGATCATATCTGCAGCTCACACATCGATCTGTGTAATGTACTGATGGCAGCACAAATGGCTTGAAACGCACCTTCTCACTTAAATGAAAGACGGGTGTTATTTTAGTGAATAGTCTTGGGGGGCTGTGGGGGGAGGGGGTGAGCTGGCAAGTTTGCAGAGGGGGAGGGCAGCTACGCCATGATTTTTAGATTCCCATTCCTACGGTCCATTCCAGGATGTGAGTCTAATATATGCCCCACAACAGCAACCTTGCTCAAATGTAATCAGTATCCAGTAGCCTGGGGTGTGGGAGGTGCTCATCTGCCCCAACCCATGGCAGTGGGGGGTGGGAAGGGTCCAAGAGCTACCAGGGCGCAAAAGATATACCTGTGAGAGCCTGAAGATCAGCTGAGTAGTTTGGTCACATGATCTGCTGGTGGGCCAGTGGCTGTGCCCCTTGAGGATGGGTTAAGGGGAAACGGGGGAGTGAGCTTGTCTCGCCCACAGCAGGGCAGTGACGCCCTCTGAGAGAGTCGGCCATTACGGCCTCGTAAAAGACATGCAAACGTGTCTGCGGGAGAACAATTACAGCCCAGCCAAGCCCCATAAACGCCGACGCAGCCAAGGTGACCTTGGTGGTGCGCGGACAGCCGGCGCTGGCGGAGGTACGATGTGGCGGGATGCGGCGCTCCCGCGGAGCCGTGTTTTATGGGCGATCCTCCTCTTTGCATCCCTCTGTGTCGCTCTCCGCCGCACTGGAATTGTAGCAGCTTGTCTGTAGGGTCCTACTGCAGAAGAGGCACAGACACTTGCTGACATTGTTTGGACTATTCTTATGTAAATCAGGTAAACTGAGGCCCTGCTGGATGGTGATTAAACAGGAAATATATCCAAAGAGAAGATGAAGATAGCCATCTTCCTCCTTAAATAATTTCATATCTTTAAGCAAAGCCTGATACACCAGAGCAAACCAAAGCAACTTGACAAGACAGACCTGTTAATGCGTCAGCATCAGCGATATCGAGTTCTCAGAGAGGGAGGATAAACAAGGCTGCACATTAAATGTAATACAACAGCTTATTTTACCTCTTGTCGTGCACTAACTCTGCATTATTACGGATAAATTTAACAAATGGGGTGGAGAGCCAATTTCTGTACTGTTATGCTGTCACCTATATGGGTTTATCACCTCATTGGTAGAAATGTCCCCTCAAATGACACGCATCACGAAAACCAAGGTGAAACAAGTCCAGTTGGTTTCATATGAATTTATCAATCACACGGAGTCCTTTTTGTAAGGCTATGTGGAAAAATGGGATCATCAGCTACAAGAATGAGTTTGGGCACATTTATGAAAAATGCACGATCATAACAATGACCTGTACGAGTGACGTGGTGGTTTCGGGAAAGGTGGAAATGTAGCAGTTATTTTGCAAACCTTCTATAAAAAGGACAGATGATGAAGATATAACTATGATTTAATGCAGGCAAGATAACAGTACTTTCACTGTGTTGTGGTGTGGCGTGTAACTGTTTGCGTTCACTTGACATATTCGTTTTGTTTCTCTTTTGAATCTGCGCCTGTTCGGCTCGTGCAACTTTCAGGACATCAGCTGAAAATACCGCGTGGATGCCCTTCTTACCGTTCGATTTACATGTAAGTCATATTATTATTGATCCAGGGAGTGCAGTAAATTAAACCCTCTGTCATGCCCCCCCTGCGTTCATGTTGGAAAATGCAGTATTTCACTGTTGATGTCGGCAATCACTGGCAGTTAAGGTTTTTTTTTTTTTTTTTTTTTACTGGCAGTTAAGCTGATCGGATGAGGGAGTGGGGTTTGAGAGAGCGGGGGGTTGGGGTGGGGGGGGGGGGGTCACTGTCCGTAAATGAGGCGACATGCATATAAAGACGGAAATGCCTGCTCTCCATGTCCTTGACTGAAACTCTGAGCCTGCTGGTCAGTAAGAACCGCATACTGGTGTGTTCAGTCATAACTGGTGCGGGAGATTACAGACCCTCATACAGCCTGCCAGTGTGTGGGCCTTCGTTTCACCATAAAACATGGAGGTGCTGTGTCATACATATATATCAGGATTTATTTTGCAAATAGAAGTATAAGGACATTGGTGATAAGCTTTAAGCAGACCCTGATCCTTTTATGTGTGTGTGTGTGTGTGTGTGTGTGTGTCAGGGGGGTCATGTATATATTACATCGTGGGGACCAAATGTCCCCACAATGTGAATAAAACCTGTTATTTTGATGTTGTGGGGGCCATTTTTTTTTTTGGACCCCGCAAGGGGAAATTCATTGTTTTCTCAAAATCTGTGACTGCAATCAAAAAACTAAAATGCCAAAAATCCAGTATTTTGTTTGGTTACTTAAGGTTAAGGTTAAGGCTGGGTAGGGGTTAAGGTTGTCATTGTTGGGATCAAGGTGTTTCCATAGAATTGGGACTCCGGTTTCCCTCCACGGTCCAAAGATTGATTGGAGTTCCTGAATTGCCCATAGGTGTGCATGTGTGAGTGAATGGTGTGTGAGTGTGCCCTGCGACAGGGTTGTTCCCTGCCTTGTCCCCGTTGCTTCTGGGATAGGCTCCAGACCCCCCGCAACCCAGTAGGATAAGCGGGTTGGAAAATGGATGGATGGGTCCCCACAAAGATATGAAAATAAATTTGTGTGTGTGTATGTGTGCATGTGTGTGTTTTCATCTACTTTATAGAACAGAATCAGGGAGAATGTCCTCACAGAGTTGTGATACCTGGAAACGGACATTGTATCACCACCTTTACAGCACGAAGTACTTTACAGCAACTTTCGCACTTCCTGTGTTTCTCTGAAGATGACGGAACCCTGGGGATTATTTGCTGATATAAGAAAGCAGGTCAGGTCACAGCACAATCACTGAGCCTGTGTTCATGCGTGTAGCGGCTGAGTTATGCGGTCGGCCCCGACACGGATATTCACTAGTACGGCCGTGACACTTTGACCCCCTGAGATGTCCCTCGGAGGGTGACCCTCCATGTAGGGAGACCTTAACCAGTATAGCGGAAAGCAGCAAAGACACAAGGCTCACGTGAATCAGCTGGCAGCCTCGCCGCAGAGGTCTCCATGGTGACGTAGGCCGTCCACATGCCAGGCTGGGCTAGTTTGGCCGAGCTGCCCATGCACACCACTACAGCACTAAATGGGGGGCATCTCTCAATAAAAAGGTCACTGCTGAAGCCCGGCCGCACCCCCCTCCCCGCCATGCCCCCGTTTGTATGATTATGTGATGGGTGGGGGTGCCTCCATGACTGGGTACTTGGCTTGTTTCAGTCTTCCTTGGTTCCAGTTTTGGGGTCACTGCCATGGCTGCTAACTCGTTCCCGGGAATTAAAGAACTGTTCCCCAAGCCTACAAAGCTGTCTGCTTTACATTCCCACTGCATTTACATTCAGTTCATCTTACATAATAATGGTGTCTCGCGATTTGCACCTGATACCTTAATGGCTTCATTTCCTGTTCCATCTTTTACCACTGGCTAGGGCGGGGTGGGGGGGGGGGTGAGATATCACTCTTTTGTCAATGGCTCAGGCATTTGCTACGTTCTGTCCCATGAATAATCGCACATGATCCGACAGATTTTCACTGATTCCTCCTTGAAGTAAATCACTTCTGACTCAGCGTTCCAGAAGAAACGGGGCTCTGGCTGATTCACGGTCCCCGCCGTGACAGCATGTGACACATCCATGCATATATATTCCACAAGGACGCTCTATCCCACACGCTAATCCTGGTGAGAAGGTACAGGCGTGGGACATGTTTTTTCAGGTCATGGTATAAAAGGACACCCTACTGCAGCGTTGTGTATAATCTAACCGGGGACGTCGGATGGGCATGGATACTCTGGCAGATTCAAGGGGCCCAGCACATTATGGGGGCCACAAAATCCACCCAAAGTGATTATTTGTTAAGGGCGTCCAGACAGGACAGGACTTTGGGCCCCATCAAATCATATCATACTGGGCCCCCAACCCATACCAATTATGCTCTAAATTTTTTAGGTCCGCTACCACTCAGAGGCTCTTTCAATGATCCCAACCCCATCCCCCCGGATCTTCCCTCAGCTTCCGCCATTCGTAACTGCAGACACGTTGCTGATCCTCATTTGCATGAGATCAGAAACTATACGTGTTCATTCATTGTGCTCCCCAGTATTTGATGACCCTTTTCTCATGAACATAGTGAAACGTGAAAGATGGCCCTGTTTTTATTGGATAATCCTTTGAAGTCTTTAACGGCTTGACGCTTTAATAATTCCCGACAGCGAGCCCTGCTCCGTGGCCGATGAAGATTATCTCCTCGCTCTCATTCCCATCAGCAACGGCACCGATTAATAAACGGGAGGCCAGGAAGCACCATGATCTCGGCGCCATCGTTCCGCGGAACGTTCTCCGTCTCCGTTCATTAACGCGGGTCCCATGCGGTATGGAGAGAATCGCATTTCGCTGCGAGTCGCCGGCATCATCTTCGCGGCTGCTTTCCTGATCGACTTGGCAGGCAGCCCCAGCGGCAGCGCAAACCACGCAGACAGTGCGAATGGCGCAAACAGTGTAGATGGTAACACTGTGCTCCCGCGGCTGCTATTAAGCCGCTCACAGGTGAAGTTGTACCCATGCTGAGGCCAGACTGCTCTGCCCCCCTTGCTCTGCTCCGCCATTTACTTGCTCCACCGGATACAGGCTGCACCTCTCATGTACGTATCACACATTTATTTGGGATGTCAAGAGTCCGCAGTACAACCCGCCCATTTTTTCCCGACGTGAGATGCTCACACCGATTGAGAAATGATCCCTAAGAGAGAAACAGTAAAGGCAGCTTCCTGCTTCATAAGAAACTGGTTTGTCTGGCCAATTCATTTATAGAGAACTGCTCCCAAGGTCAGAAGAAATTTAGCTGCAGTTCTGCGTGACAACAGGAGTTTTTATTGTCCATCCCCTGTGCAGTAGCTGGATTGTCCAGACTCTGAATGTTCTGATCTCCCCAAAACGAAGGTCGAGATCAGATTTTCTCATCAAATTGCTGTCTCTTTTATAGCTGAAGACACCGACACAGGATGATCTGCTGAGCAGTGAAGGAAGTCATGTAAAAGTGAGGAAACTCATTTCCACAACGAAACTCCGCACGGTGTCTTCCTCCAGCCCTGAGCCGCGGTGGTATAACAGGTCGCCTTGGCCTGTGTCGGCTTCCCTTCTCCTGCACGTTCTCATCCATTTTATATAATTACACCTGGCCTGTGAGGATATAATGAAGAGAAAACCACATTATGGATGGAACTGCCTTCTGTCACCTTGCTGCTCACTTCCCCTTTAAGTTTACGCCGCTCGGAATTTTTGAATTAGACCCATGCAGGGTGACACTTTCTTTGCATGCCCCCCCCCCCACCTCCTCTTATACGCTCTTACATTAACTGTGCGAAACGTCAGTACACGTTGGTGTCACCGAGACACAGTTCCCAGCACTGATTCAGTGCTTCCTCCAACACACCTAAAAGAGTGAGAGAAATATGGACTTTGCAGAGACAAAGAATAGAAGTTCTTGAGGGGATCAGCATATTGAGGAGTGGATTGCCTACTGGGAGCAGTCACACCTGTTGGTTAGCCTATAGCTAATCTGGTCCTTGATGACCCTAGACGGTCCACGTTTTTGCTCCCTCCCAGCTCCCTGCCAAACAGTCCATATTTGAGGACTGTCTGCAGGTCCCCGAGGACCTGATTGGGAAACAACTAGAGGGATAAAGCCTGCTTGTACGTCCAAAGGCACATGATCAGAGGAAAGTGGTCCTGCAGTCCCACTTGGGCCACTCCTGCCCCCCCTGTGCCTGATGGGAAATAGGTGTAAACAGCGGCGATAGCAACAAGACTCCAGTTTCAGTGTGTGCGCCCTGGGTGATGTGAAAGCAGCCTCTTCCTGCTGGTCTCACACCGAAAGTCGCCCCCCTGCTTCAGAGGGGGCTGAACAGCAGTGTGTTCATCTGCAGTGAATCGTAGTATGACTGAGACCAAGTCACAAACCGAGTGAGAGTGAATCCAAGGTAGACGTCGTGTGAGTTGGGGCTGCATTGGAGTACAGCGTGGAGATGGTCTTAGAGAGCCCCCCTGGAATGTCAGTTATGAGATCCACACTTTGTTCTGGGATGGGGGGTCCAGCTCTGGCGATACCACTTAAGCTAATTAACGGGACAGAGTGGGTGACGGGACAACAAGCAGCCCCTGCACGGCCTTTAATGACGCGGGGCACGGCTGTTTGGAGTGACCCATAAAGAATGGAAGCGGCCACCTGCACAGCTACTCGTCTCTGGGAGCCAAACCCCAGAAGAGCTGATTGCAGGGACCACAGTGGGACAGAAGGGCGGCCATGCAGGTCTCAGTGGAGTTTTCACTGCTTGGTCATTTTCAGATTAAATGTCCGTCTTTGCTCCTAACCAAGCAGCTATGGGTCAGGCCTCACAGAAGCACAGGGTTTCCGGATAAAGGTCATACTCTCAACGGGGAAAATCAACCGCAACTGTAGCTTTACCGCTTTCAACCTCCACTAGTGAAGAAAGACGAGCGCCAGCATGTTATGGATCAAAGCCCACCACCAGGGCGCCAATAAGACCCAGCCGGGTGGCTTCTCCAGGGCTGCTTGTTCTTTCTAACACTGACTCAGTGTTTCCATGTCATTTCATTCAGTTTTTACAGGATCAGCCGGGCGTGATTATTGATGATTAAAGACTGGAAATTAATCGCCGTGACAACAAGAAATCTCTGGAAAAACAAGACAATGTGAAAGGCTAATCTAAAGATCACTTTATTAATACAGATTTAAAGGGGACATTCTACCAGCCACTACTGATCTGTTTTACTCTTCATTATGTGAGTCCATATAAAAAATATTATTAATTTCCCCATATAATTTCCTGGTTATTTATAACATGTGTGTATATAGGTAAACAGCATTTTGCCATCCCACTACAGTCTCTCCAATGGTTGAACTGGGATGAGCCGGCTCATTGTGTTATAGCTTCTAACACCAATCTAGAATACAATCTGTCAGCTGCTGATGATCTATGAGGAGAGTATAACTGCTCTGTTTTACAGGGACAGACATGAATATCTCCCTGTTCCAGCATCAAGGTCATCATATAAATTCAACAAAAACATGCAAGAACAAAAGAAAATGCCAGGTATCTGAATGTTTGATAGAGAATTCCTGTTTATTTGGTTTTAGGCATCTGGATATGCATCTATTTTTCTGTAAAGTAAAACCACATATATATCGATATTCTATTATCAGATTAGTTACAAAGTTTGGGCTTAAGTGATTTATGGCAGCTGGCATTGATGGTGCCGCAGAGACTCTCAAAATGAGTGAACAAGTTGTTATGGAAACTGTGCTGTAGTTTTGGTGTGAACCTTAATATTTTATTAGAGGACTCTTGCGGGGGGGGGGGGGGGGGGGTGCGCATCGTTGCTGGGGCGTCTTATCGGACTGACGCGGCTTCTTTTGACAAAACCCCAAACAGACATTTGATAT
>JAOYFF010000104.1:1178916-1192774 GCA_025773925.1 Cryptomyrus ogoouensis | reverse complement strand
GGGGGGTGGTGTTGGGTGGGTGGGGTGTGTGGGTGGGGGGCGGGGGGGGGGGGGGGGGGGGGGGGGGGGGGGGGTTTCGCTTGGTCTGTGCTGTCTGCAAGTGACACCTCACGTTCATTCAGCCAAAACCTACAGCAAGTAATACGGAAAAGTGAGATTTACTTTTAATTGAGTGTTTATGACGTCGACTTTGAGGGCCGTAACATTCTGCTCATTTACATGTGTAAATGGATCTTATTAACAATGATTATCTAAGTGCTTTTTTATGATACCTGAATGAGCTGTGGTGAGTAATTAGTACCCACTTGTTTCTAATGAGTGTGCAGTTAAATCTGAGAGCGATTCACGCTTGACAAAGCACCGCTGCTCCGTCTCTATCCATTGTTCATTCATCCTTTGTTCATGGATTAGATTAGAGCTGTCACTATCGATTCTATCAATAACTGAGTAATCTATTGATATAGATTATTGGAATTGCCAGCATCTCTGGACAAATAGCTGAAGCTTTGCAGAGCAAGAACTTGAACGCTCACATGAGCTCAGTTGCAGCCTTTGGTAGCTCGACAGGTTCTTTTCAAATAGAGAACCGCATGAGATCTTCGGTTCACAGTAGTTTAACACCAGTGGTGTTTCTGAGAGTCCCTCTGGAGCGGAACACACAGATTGCCGAATTTTCGCCACTGATTTTGTGGAGTTGGTTTTGCTGCAGTGTCACTCCCAGGTCACCCTCACGTGTCACTCCCAGGTCACCCTCACGTGTCACTCCCAGGTCACCCTCACGTGTGCCGGCTGCTCCTGCTCCTCTACCCCCTCTGCTAATCCTCTCCCCACGTTCTCCTTCCAGATTATTCCATCCCTTGCGTCCGTCTTTCTCTCTCTCCTGCACGTTACTGGAGTGGCGAGTAAACAGCAGGCCAGTGTCTAACAGTCACGCTAAGTTGTTAAACTGACCTTGATTCGCTTCCCTCTATGGACCTGCAGGACCTGACAGAGAACATCCCTCAAGCCACCAGCGGACCGTTGAGGCTGATTAGCGAAGCGGGGCACGTGTTTGGACGGTGCCTGCAGATGCCGGAAGAGGGGACGGGAATCGGTGTTTTTCCGATCTCTTCGGTTTCAGGCTGGAATCATTCCTTTTTGCAGGATTTCTGATTTGTGGGACCCATGAGATAGAGAAACACAGACAATCCAGAGTCAGGTTTTTAGAGTTCAATTTCTCAATCCTGCTCATGTTTATGAGGACCCTATGTCCTGTGACAAATGATGTCCCTATTCCATCCTCACAATCTTGTGTCACCGAGCGGGGGCAGAGTCCAACCCACTGCACTGGAGGGGACCCCTCAAACAACTGAAGCTTTGCAGAAGATTGGCGCCCCATCCTGGGTTATTCCCTGCCTTGCGCCCATAGCTTCCGGGATGGGCTCCGGACTTCCCACAACCCTGAATAGTATAAGCAGTTACAAAAAATGGATGGATGGATGGATGGATGGTAAATTGCATCGGTTACAGTAATTATAATAGATGATATAGTTAATTAAGAACAGAAAATACGTTGCCATTTATGATCGTTGTCTGTTGGCAGAGCCGTCAGATGCAGGGCGTCTCTCGTATTCTCACACACATGCACAGCTCTGGCTAGACGCGGTCCGGCAAACTGGGGCTGTGTCTTTGTCATCTCACTCATGGTCCTGGCTCGCTCGTCACCTGGATGCTGTGTGCGTGTTCTGAGCCTGTCGGCAGGGCCTGAGCTGCCAGTGTTTGTATCAATATCACGTCGCAAAGCCAAAAAGCATCAGCCTGACGTCGGCCGCCTCGCTCAGGCTAATGGACACACGCGCGCCCTCGTCTCCAGTCAAATTGCTCTCCTTCACTCTCCTGCTTTTTCTCTCTTCCTTTCCATTGCCATTATTGTCGTATCTCTCTTCTTTCCACGTCTCTGTTTCCCTTTCATTCTTTTCCCCCTGCCCCCTGCTGTGATCATTTCCGTCATCACTCCACCCTCTCTCTCTCTCCCTCTTTCACACACACACACACACACACACACACACGCACACTGTGGTTTCTCCTTCATGGTACCCTCCCCCAGGCCGCTTGCACTCCATCCTGATATCCCATGAGGCAATGCTCTCTCCCCCCCCCATCCCACCCCCCCCCCACCTTCAGGCACTCTGTTACAGATGTCCCTGTCACCACTAAGAACAAGGACCTGAATTACTCGATGCTCCACACAAGCCAGAGACATCTGTTGCCACTCTGTATCCTTCCTCCTGGTGTGTGTGTGTGTGTGTGTGTGTGTTTCAATCATGGCAGAGGACCCAGTTTCTCTGAGCCACATAGGCTGACAGGAAGACAGGAGATAAGGGAGGTGCTGAAATGTCCACTGGGTGGAGTAGAAGCTTAGAAGAGAACAGTCTGTGCTGCTGAGTCTGTGCCGTCAGGTCTGGGCCACTAAGTCTGTGCTGCCCTGTCTCTGCTGACTGGTTTGTGCTACCGGGTCTGTGCTGCCTTGTCTGTGCTGTCAGGTCTGTGCTGTTGAGTCTGTGCTGCCCTGTCTGTGCTGCCTGGTCTGTGCTACCGGGTCTATGCTGCCCTGTCTGTGCCCTCAGGTCAGTGCCGTCAGGTCTGTGCTGCTGAGTCTGTGCTGCTAAGTCTTTGTTGCCTGGTCTATGTTGCCCTGTCCATGCTGCTGAGTCTGTGCTGTCCTGTCTGTGATTCCAGGGACTGCAAATTCAAAGTCAGAGTCAGAGGATTGTGTAGCTGGCCATATTAATTAGCACAGACATTATATGCAGGCTAAAGCTGTATATCTCTATTAAGTGAAGACCGGTTGTGTTTACACTGGAAAGGATCCCTCTGCTGACCTCTTGTACGTATGTATGGACAGACATATTTGTTTGTGTCTTGTATCATGCAGTCCAGCCGGCGGATCCTGTCTCCCCCCGAACCCCGTCTTTCTGATGCTGTGTTTTATTACATTCCGCCATTTTCATGCTTTAATTAGGTGTATCATGTAATCTGCTCAGTTCTCTTCAAACAGCTGGCCGTGTCGTGTAAGGACGGGCAGCTCATTGTCTGCGACGCGCCTCCATATTGGCTGTGTCTAATCCAATCCCATGGT
Organism: Cryptomyrus ogoouensis; assembly: GCA_025773925.1. Lineage (NCBI taxonomy): Eukaryota > Metazoa > Chordata > Actinopteri > Osteoglossiformes > Mormyridae > Cryptomyrus > Cryptomyrus ogoouensis. The sequence continues at coordinate 1,189,656 of JAOYFF010000104.1, read as the reverse complement.
GCTTTGTCGGGCCACCTCGCCGTTTGTCTGCTCTTGTCCCGAAGCTCTGTTGGCCCCTCCTTCCTGAAAGCAGGGAGCCTCGTTGTAACTGGCCCCGCTGGTGGCCTCGATTTGTTCCAGCGATGGGAACCCAGCTGCTGCTAAGAGAGGGATGGGTCTGTCTAAGACGGTACCGGCCTCTGACCCGCCGTGAGAGCGACAACCCCCCCAGCCTGCCCACTGAAGCGTGTGCACAACTTTCGTCTGAAAGAGACGAAACGGCCCTGATTTAAAGCCTCAGCTTTATAATCTGGCTCCATCACTGCCCCCCCATGCCCCGCCCCCAGCCCCGCCCCTGGCTCCACCTCCCTTCCTTTTATCTCAGTTCATCGACAGAGGCTCTCACAGGGCACAACAGAGCATAGAGCTCATTGCTCCTATATGGGCACCATCTGGTACCTTTCAGCCCCGACCTGATTGAGGGGGGAGGATAAAGGAATGAGGGTGTCAGCCACTATCTGTATGGTGCCCCCGACTGCCTGTGGCAGCGCTGCCTGTCTCTGAAAACACCCCCAGATATAAAGAAGAAACGTCCCCATTCGGCCGTGAGGATCAGACACCAGAGAAGCCAAACTCTTATTACTCTGTGGATCTTTGGATTTCACGGCTGGTTGGGGATCTTAATCCAGACACCCCCCCCATGTGTGCGCCATTTGCAGTTCAGTGTCCTCTAGGTACTTTGAATTCCTTCTGCAAGGGCATGTATTTAGGTCAATAGGTGACCCTAAACTGCTGGATGTGTGTGTGTGTGTGTGTGTGTGTGTGCCCATGTTGGACTGACATCCCATCTGGGTCGTACCCCAAGCCTCATTAATACTATCTTGTCAGCAAATTAGAGAAATCTAAACATTTCCTAAGTCGTATGCATCCGTGTGGTCAATAAATATTACAGGATTACATTATCAGTATCAATTACACTCAGATAATGGGGTAAGCAAATGTTCTTTCTACTTAATTAGACAGCGTGGTTGAAAGATTAATTAGATGAAAAAATGGACGCTGCAGCAAGGCTGACGAGCTGCTAATTCAACAAATTATTTTTTATAATAAATCAGCACATTCTGCACTAAGCTGTGTTCCCCAGGGTTATGGGTTCCAGTCCCGCCCCCTCTCCCACATTCAGCTGCTCTTGTTTCCTCCCACATGTTGTTTAGATGACTTGTGGTCTTTAAACCGCCGCATGATGGAGGGGCTTTCCCTCAGACAGCGCCCCCTGCTGCATGGGCTGTCCCGGCTCTTTCACCTTGTGTGGCTGTGATACCTCGCCTTTAGTGTTTATGCTTAATCGCGTCATTCCCTGCAGCACTCCCTCTCTATGAATTCCATGGAATATTTCCACACTGAAATTGCCCTGCTGTATTCCCTCAGTCTGGACTGAGCCCCCCACCCCCCGTGGACTTGAACTTCTTCCTGTTGTTTGCTTTCTCTCGGCTCGCCTTTCAGCTGCCCTTTAGGTCACTTAATCAAAGGCGTTTGTCTGTTTCAGGGCCTTTGCTGATTTAATCCTACGCCCCCTGCCCCCCCCCCTCCCAAATCACCCAGCCAGCGGGACCTCACGGTCAATCCTGCCCAAAGAATGGCAACAATAACCCCCCAGCTTCCCAGGGCCATGATGTTGCCCCCCCCCAGAAGGATGCAAAGAGGACTGCGCCTGGGTCCACATGAACCCGCAGCATAGCGTGTAGAATGCGTGTGTGCACATGTTCCGCCTGTTCAGAGAAAGGATGGATTTGTTTTTCTATTGGTACTGACACAGAGTTAATAAAGGGAATGTGTGGATGCTGACAAATGAAAGAAAAGTCTCCTTATTCACCTCACATCTATCCCGTGTTGTGTTACTTATCCAATTTATATCTATTAGGAAATACCGTATATTCCCTAAAACCTGCCCACCTCATCCATCACAGAATAAAGAGACGTTACCATGTGCTTTACACTAAAAACACTTACTAGAAATGCCGCATGCCTCATGTAAGTACTGCAGAGTAAATACACGGTTTTACCTTCTACTCCACATGAGTTATACTTTATGAGCTTATGAAAAGTCACTTACCGCACTGTAGAGACACCATTAAACATCTTAATGTCAATGGCACGCATCTCACTTAATTTTGGCATCATTATTCGTTAATTATATGTGCATAGATGTCATTATACGTGGCACAGGACCAACTTTAGATGTATATCAATGTACATTTTTGATGTATTACTTATGGCAGTGAGGAAAATGATGTACTCTTATTTTACTGGCTGCTTTTCAAATGCCGAACATGGCTACTTGGGCATAAGGTCTGGTCAACAAAAGAGGTTTGAAAGCAAGGTATTGTTAAGTCTTCTAGTTCCTGGTTACAACACACTCCAGTGCAGCATGGTGATGTATTAGTGCCTGTTCCATAAGAAGAGCTTAGGCCTGATTGAGCTGAATCCACCACTGCTTATCTATGATCCATCACAGGTTCGCCATCTTCATCGACCGTCCTGGAATGAAGCGGCTAAACAGCAAATGTGACGGTCGGTAACAACGTGGTTTCATCATGCTGCTGCAGCAGTCGGGTCGCACTTTCAGGAAGGCAACATGAGGGATCTGATGCGACACCAGCCGCTGACAACCTCAGTCGGTTCACGGAGAACAGTGATGGAGACAAGGTTCCCTGCGCCTAGGTGGCAGCGTAATGAAGGTCTCGCCGTCTTTCACAGCCACGTGTCCCATATTGAGGGACAGCGAGCCTGGCTTGATAGGAGCTCTCTCTGACAGCAGCTTCTCACCACCTCCGCAAAGGTTTCCAAATCAAAACCCGCCACCACTGGGTCCAATTCCCGCGGGGCTCACGGTCCAACGTTTTGGGGAGAAGAGCCGCGTTACAGGAGGCTTTTCTGACTGATAGCTGCAGGGGCCGATGTCCTCCTCCAAAGACTGAGCCCTGAATTTCAATGCATACTTCTCTAAAACACATTATCTATAGTTTATCTTTGGCCAAAATTCTGGAACTGACTACATATTACAAGCTTTACATGGATTGCAGGTTGTGAATATTTTAAATTACCATACAATGAAATTATGCATCTATTTCCAGCCAATAGGAAGCACTGTGAGTACTGTGAGTCCTGTACTGGCAAGTACTCAGTCAGTACTGGATAAATAAATAAACTTTTTCATGGTGTGAGTTTCTAACACAACATGCCTTTGTTTTGAGAGACTTCTGCACGTTTGCCCCTCAAAGTTACCCCTTTGTTTGAAGTGACGATCCTGATTATGGCCACAACTGCAATTCAGTGTTATTCTCCACTGTCATTAACCAAAATGCCCAGTAAAACACAACAGCAGCCTCACAGTTTATGGGGAAAACTGAATGCGACATCTTTCAGAGAAGACATCCATGCACACTTTTAGGCACAGTACTGTCAGATGCAGAGGAGATTTGATCATCGCGGTTTTCCTGCAGTGACTCTCATCGTGGGTGTTCAGCTCTGGACATCTCGTGCTCCCCCCATGAACCTGACATGGACACAGTGTGGAGGTGAAGTTCCAGTTCCTTCCCAGTGCATGAAACCACACAGTTCGCCCTCTGAGCACAAGCGCGCTTTAGAAATCCGTGCCTGGGGGCTCGTTGTCATTCCTGCCGCGTGCGCCTGACACAAACAGCAGCGCTTAACGTTCTCTTTATTAGTTTTTTTCTGGGCCCCGGTTCTGACACAGGAAACATATTGTTTGGACCTCGTCAGGCGCCCCGTGATCCAGTCTCTGCTTTTCTCCCTCATCTTTTCTTAACAAATGCCGAAGAAACAGCAAATCTCTTCATTAGTATTAAAGCCTGGTGCCAGGCTTAAGTTTTCTCATTTCCAATGACACGAACTTTTAAAAGGCAGCACAAGGCTGAGCGGGACACTTATCATTCATTTATCAGGAGCACTTTCGCAGCCAGCCACGGCACATTTTCAATTAGATCTGTGGTGAGGCCACTTGACACGCGAGAGAGGGTCACGCCCCTCCAGGATGGATGCAGAGGCCCCAGACCTGTCTCACAATCAGCTGCTTTAATACTCGGAGAGAGAGAACACCCACATAATGGTATAGCACAAATGTCCTCTTTAGGTTTCTGCTTTTAAAATGAAAGGTATCTTACTTGGAAGGCAGATGCAAAAAGCTCTTCCACATGAATCATAAATAATCAGATGGCTTTCTGCTCATATTCCTTGGATAGAAAGACAAGGGGCACACAAGATAATCTGCAAGTGTGAGTCACTCTCCCAAAGCAGTAAACAAGCGTTAAATCCACAGTGGACCGTTGACTGGCAGCTGCCCAGAAAACAAGCCATATTATGGTTGATGATAAATCCTGATCCCTTGATTTACCGTGAAATATATATAAATCGTTCTGCTTAAGGTGATGCCCCTAGTTTGCTTCGCTCCTTATTTATTAACCTCCCGATACTGTACATCTTCAGCCGAGTGATTTCCCCATTAGCTGGATAAAAGGAGACGCGTATTTTACAGGTATGAGGGTATATCTGCATGGCTGGCATATCAGGATGGCACTCATCTCAGGAAAGAATCTGGAGACGATGAGGATGAGAGATCAACAGCTGGCTTCAGATGGCGAAGGCAGAGAAGGGGCCCTCCGGCCTTTGCCAGTGATGGATCAGAGCAGCGTGGCTGCCAGTTAAATCGCATTAACCAGTAACGTGACGCTCTCGCTGCCTTCTTTCCACTGTGTCATACTGTATGTGGATGAAAATAAAGAACAAGGAGGGAGACGTTTGAGCTCCGAAAGAACCACCAGCGACTGATGTGAGGGAATTCATCAATGAGACTTGATGAAAAGATTCATTCCCACGAAATGCAGCACAACCATATCTATCTATCTATCTATCTATCTATCTATCTATCTATCTATCTAAAGCGCTTCCCATGGGTGATGCTTCGGATGGACCTTGCTAGGAGAACATATCTACAGGCTCAACATGAATCAAGTCAAGAAACTTCTCTGTAATTCTCACAAACGCTTAGCATAGCGTGATTCCAGATGTGCTCCCCAATCCCTGTAAGTCATGCATCAAACTCAAAAAAAAAAAAACACTGATGGAAGCTGCACCTCAGCTGAACTTCATTCTGCTGTCATGGTGGAGATGTTACGTAGTGTGACAAATCCAACAGAGGAGATCTACACTAAGGAAGGTTTCTGTTTAGATTTTCTTGAGGGAGAGCGTTGGTTCAGCACCTGTAACAGTATCTGGCTGGTGAATGGCCTGGGGGGGCTTTATAAAGCCTTACTGTATACCCTTCAGGGTCCATTTAAAAACTTTTTTCACAACATGGATAACAATCATACCTCTTTTGAGGTTCGTGGAGAACTGAAGTTCATTTAAGTAAGTTGAGTGTGGGATTAATTGAGAATTAATTTCCCGCATTTTCCCTAAGATGAGATACCGGGCGCAGAAACAAGGGCCAATTAATTAACGGTAGCTGATTTAGCGTTTTCTTGAAAGTATGTGGAAAGACGCCGTGAGTAATAAAGGCGGTAGTGGGAAGCCGGTTCCTGGTGTCTCGGCGGCCGCAATGCTCGCTGATTCTGCATGTACTCGCCAGTCTTCACAACGAAATCTGCTGCAGTCATTTAGAGAAAAAAAGGGGGGAAAGAGAAACAACTGTTTTCTTTGCGGTTACAAAAAGCAGGCGCCTTCGCCTGGCAAAAGCACGACTGACAGCTCACTGCGGGCTGTGTGCGATAATAAGGCTATTATTCATCCCGTATCTGGGCACAGAGGGGTGTGGGTCACTTCATGGCCAATTTGTTAATTTGCTTTACGCTGATAATCAGTTACTAATCGTAAATTTACCCTTTTCAACGCTGCCAAGGCCAGGGCTGAAAATTAAAAAGAGTGAAAGAGGGAAAAGGGAGAATGGGGGGCGGGGGGGGGGCACTTTCTTAGCAGAGCTCCGGGCTTTCAGATGCTAATGCCCCCAGCAGCAGAGGCGGACGGCTGGAGCTCCACCCCCGCATCCTCCACCTTTCATCATGTAGGGAACTACTTCTGCACCGGGCCACTCTTCAGCACTTTTCTTCTGCTGATCCTTATGGCTTTGCGGGCCAGGCGTGCTTTCGCATTGGCGTTTTCCCCTCTCTTTTCTCGTGTCTCCCCATCTTTCTTCTGTTGTGACACCGGGGCGCCTGGGCACGGCTGGTCCGCAGCGGGAGCTCCGGGCTCCTCAGCGCAGCTCCCTGCAGCCCTGACGGCGGCGGCACCGGTGCGAAGACGCGACCATTCCGAACGGAGGTAAGGCGTCTTCTCTTCGGGGCTTTTCAACGATTTTTTTTCCTTTGGCTTTTTATCTGCGATTTGCATTTTCGGATGGCCAAACTCTGCGGTCGAGTGATGGATTGATGTGCAGAAGATCACCGGGCAGGTCCACTGGCAACTGCTGGAAGTGCTTAAGAAGCACCAAGATCCCAAGTTTCGGCGTATTGGCATCATGCAGGGACACATTTATTTCAAGAAAAAGAATAAACGACTGTCGAATACACGCGGGGATGCGCTTATTACCAGAAAGAGCCAGACTCTCCATCCAGGAATTAAAGTGCGGAGAAACACGCCTCGTAAGTTCAATAGATCCTAGACACGCGGATTTTCTTAATAATTCGCTAAGGACTGTAGGGTTTATATTTTCTGTGAATATACGTCGCTGCCAGGTCTATAATACATTTGGTGAACGTGGGGTGGCTAATTTTAACCAGTATTCAGATAGGAGTTTCTATGCGGCGTCTTAACGCTGGAGTTATTTTTTGTCATTTTATGTTCAGCAGTATCGATCCCCTTTTGGTTTATTTCCAGTATCGTAACCATCCAGGATACATTTCTTTGTATAAGTTGAGCTTTTCCATTATTGCTAATAATGTAGCCTAAGTTTTTGTGCGTCGTTGTCGGAGATGTTTATTTAGCGTAAATAATGATATTAATATACCTATTAATACATTAATATGTGTATGACTAAACCCGCTTGTATATAGACGCGTTATTACTGGGGGAAGATAACGGAGTATCTGCAACAAATAACTCGTTAAGATCTACCTTAAAAAGTAACTACAGCTTCTTCTTGTTTTTCCCTTGCTGTCCCCCGTGTGCGACTTAATTGTTCGCGTTACCCCAATGACCGACGGTCATTGTCGCCTGTCACACAGCTGCGCTCCCGGGTGTCACCGTGACCGGACGGGGACTTTTTTATGCATTTGTGTCTGTCGGGTTTCATTAGTTCGGTTTTAGAAAAGGGGTCAAAGTGTAGGAAAGTTAGAAGGATACGTGAGTTGCTTATTCTGGAGAAGTGCCACGACGGATGAATGATCATACATGCCAAGCAACAGTCTTGTAATGAATAATGCAGATGAGAAAGCCCTGAGCTGACAGGTGTCACACATCCTCAGATGGACTGAATGGAGATGGCGTATCTGAAGATGCAACGATCTGTTATGAGAGTATCAGCATGGACGGAACTGGGATGGCGTGTCCGTATATGCCATGATGTTTAAACCGATCCTCTGTTTCAAGTGCTCGATCCAGACTCCGTAATATTGCCCTACGCTCGCATTTCTCTGCCCCGTATCTCCGGAGCAAGTTTGCCAACGGAGCGGCTCGCATTTGTCTTCTTTTTGGCATTTTCTGTCTTTGCTCTACTCCATTCTGCAGAGGGTGAAAGCGGTGCCGTAAAACTCATAATTGCAGAGTATATTTTATTTCTGTCATTAACCAAAACACGTCTGAATGAAAATGTAAGTTGTAGATGGCACATTTGTCTCAGAAAGCTTACGAATGACAATTATCTTTTAGTTGCTTCTGGTTTGCCAAACATTCTAGATTATGGTTTACAAATTAGGCGCCTTGATAAAGTTGGGGCACGACTGGACGCCTCCCCTCGGGGCGGGGCGGGAGCAACATTAGCCCCAGCGATGCTCCCTGCTGCGGCGGCTTTCTGTTTGGATCCGGCCGCTCCGGAGGCGCCGTTTTCAGGTGGTCCTGGATTTGGCTGATTAAGTTTTGTGGCTGATATCACAAGACCTAAAGAATATTATTTATAGTTAAGGATAATAAGAAATTAAATCTGCCCCAACATTACACTGTAAAACGGGTCGGATCGTTTATCGTTTAATATATAATTGTGGTTTTTGTCGTATTTCAAATGCTTTTGAATTGCCAAGGCGAAAAGATATTGCCAATAATTGTTTATTGTATTTGCATATTGTTTAAGTTACCATATAATGTAACAAAATTGCAAAATTAACGTAGCTGCTGTTTCTTGCATCTCTCAGTCATCGGATGTATTGATTTGAAAATGTTAGTGTGTGTGTGACCATCCCAGTGTCTGAAAGAGGGTTATATGTGAATCTTGTGAGCCGTTCCACCTATAATCCCGGCTCCCCACCGCATCGCAGATTGCGCGGTGATGAGGGTAACACCGACGTTCCTCCTTCCGCGTGGGTCCGGAGACCAGGTGCTGCCGCTCGGGTGTCCAGGTGGTCCAGGCAGCGTGGACGCCTGTGCCATTTATCTTTTCGGGGGGTGGGTCCTATCATACGGCACCGGAGGCTAGCGAGACTTCATCATCCCGTCCCGGACGCGGTGTGCATTTGGAGTCAATCACACTGGAGAAACGCAAGTGATTCAGCTGTGATGTTAGTTGAACAGCCCTGAATGACTACCTTAACTATTAAACTGGTGGACTGAATACCCCCGCTAACACTATTCGAGCGATGGCTTAGATTTAGATTAACTTTATTGATAATTTGATCATTATTTACAGCTATGATTAGAGGTTATTATTTGAGGGGTGGAGGTAGCACTGATGCTTGTAGACACTGGGATCTGAGTAGCAACAGCTGTGAGCTTATTGGCCCCTCGTGGCTGGGCTGCTGTGTCTGTATTTCTGTGGTGTATTCAATAAAAACCAGAGTAAGATGAAAAGCTACAATGTCTATGTAGGTAAGAGTTTTGGTCTAAGCTGGATGGGTCTGCACTGTGAGGCATGTGTGTGAAAGGCACTATAAGGGCAGATGGGGGATGGTCTGCACTGCTAGACGTCTGTGAAAGGTGCTATAAGGACAGATGGGGGGTCTGCACTGTGAAGCATCTGTGTGAAAGATGCTATAAGGGCAGATGTGTGAGGGTCTGCACTGCGAACTGTTTGTGTGAAAGGCGCTCTAAGGGCAGATGGGAGGGTCTGCACTGAAAGGAGTCTGTGTGAAAGGCACTGTAAGGATAGATGTGGGGTCTGCACTGTGAAGCTTCTGTGTAGAAGGTGCTATAAGGGTAGATGGAGGGGCCTGCACTGTGAGGCATCTGTGTAAAAGGTGCTATAAGAGCAGATGGGGGTCTACACTAAAGCATCAGTATGAAAGGTGCTATAAGGGTAGATGGAGGGGTCTGCACTGCGAGGCATCTGTGTAAAAGGTGCTATAAGGGTAGATGGGGGGTCTATACTAAAGCATCAGTATGAAAGGTGCTATAAGGGTAGATGGAGGGGCCTGCACTGCGAGGCATCTGTGTAAAAGGTGCTATAAGAGCAGAAGGGGGTCTACACTAAAGCATCAGTATGAAAGGTGCTATAAGGGTAGATGGAGGGGTCTGCACTGTGAGGCGTCTGTGTGAAAGATGCTATAAGGGTAGATGGGGGGAGGGTCTGCACTGCGAGGCATCTGTGTAAAAGGTGCTATAAGAGCAGATGGGGGTCTACACTAAAGCATCAGTATGAAAGGTGCTATAAGAGCAGATGGGGGTCTACACTAAAGCATCAGTATGAAAGGTGCTATAAGGGTAGATGGGAGGAGGGTCTGCACTGCGAGCTGTTTGTGTGAAAGGCGCCCTAAGGGTAGATGGGGGGGGGGGGTCTGCACTGCGAGGCATCTGTGTAAAATGCCCTATAAGAGCAGATGGGGGGTCTACACTGTGAATCATCAGTGTGAAAGGTGCTATAAGGATAGATGGAGGGGTCTGCACTGCGAGGCATCTGTGTGAAAGGCACTATAAGGGCAGATGGTGTGAGGGTCTGCACTGAGAGGTGTCTGTGAATGGCACTATAAGGGCAGATGAGGGGGCTGCACTGCGAGGTGTCTGTGTGAAAGGTGCTATAAGGGCAGATGGGGGGGAGGGTTTGCACTGAGAGATGTCCCTGTAAAAGGCACTATAAGGGCAGATGAAGGGTCTGCACTGCAAGGTGTCTGTGTGAAAGGCGCTATAAGAGCAGGTGGGGGTCTGCACTGTGAGGCATCTGTGTAAAAGGCGCTATAAGAGCAGATGGGAGGTCTGCACTGTGAAGAATCTGTGTGAAAGGCGCTATAAGAGCAGATGGGAGGTCTGCAGTGTGAAGCATCTGTGTGAAAGGTGCTATAAGGGTAGATGGAGGGGTCCACACTGCAGAATGTGTGTGAAAGACGCTATATGGTGAGTGGGTGGTCCACACTGCGGCATCTGTGTGAAAGACGCTATATGGGGAGCGGGGGAGGGGGTCTGCACTGCACAGTATCTGTGTGAAAGGCACGATATGGGGACCTGGGAGCTCCACACTGTTAGACCTGCATGTGCAGTAAGGACACAGAGTGTGCAGTCCGAGTGACGAATGACTCAGATGGAGGTCATGAGTGAATGTGTGGACTGACCCCCCCCCCCCCCCCCCCCCCCCCACCCCCCTCCCCCCCCCCCCGCCCGGCAACAACA
>JAOYFF010000104.1:1143137-1165256 GCA_025773925.1 Cryptomyrus ogoouensis | reverse complement strand
TCCCCGCCCCTCTGCAGCTGCATTCAGACGTGGACGACGGCGAAGGTAATGTGAAGTACATCCTGTCCGGTGAGGGTGCCGGCTCCATCTTCACCATCGACGAGAACACGGGCGACATCCATGCCACCAAGCGGCTCGACCGCGAGGAACAGGCCTACTACACCCTGCGGGCCCAGGCTGTGGACCGGGCCACCGACCGGCCCGTGGAGCCCGAGTCTGAGTTCATCATCAAGGTCCAGGACATCAACGACAACGAGCCCAAGTTCCTGGACGGGCCCTACACCGCCGGCGTGCCTGAGATGTCCCCCGTTGGTGAGTGGACAGCGAGAGCCGGGGGGTGGACAGCCTTGTGTGGAGGAGGGTGACGTGAAAGAACAATGGCAGAGCAAAGGGAGTCACATGGCTCAGCGCCTGGATCGCAGGGTGGCATTTGACAGGATGCGGCAATAGGAACCAGGAAGGATGGGGGATTGTATACCAGAATATTTCATTAGTCTTTGTTCATCCCCCTGAAAAATATACCTTTATAGTCAGATTTTGAAATGCTGACCCCCTCCAGTAACAAACTGTGTTCTGTGCCTTTGACGTGATGTTGCACAGGTGTTAGTACCTAAGCCAGCCTTGCAGTCAGCCCTCCCCATGCAGGGGGCCGGGGTCATGCTGGAAGCAGAACACCTCGTTTCACTGCATTTCTGTCCCTATCATACTGCACAGTGAAACGTTTAAAAACAAATACACATTGGGACACTTTATCCCCGTAAAGTCCTGGAACAGGCTAAACTTACGTATCATGATGGCGCCACTTGACAGCATGATATAAACAAACAAACGGAAGCTATGGAACCAAAGGGGAGCTTAAATGTCCCGCCTACAAGAGACGGGGTGGTTTGGGAAGTTTCTGGTTCTGGAAATGCTCCCAGTCTGAAGCAAAGAGTGAGGGCGTGAAGATCGAGAATGAGCAGAGGTGGCGAGCTACTTTACCGTCATTTAGAAGTAGCTTTTTATGGTGGAATGAATGACACTGAATAGTACTGAGCCTGTAAATAGACAGTGGAAAATGGCTTTAACAGTAATATTAAATGGGAAAATCTCTAGCCGGATAGAGAGTCATCGTAATGGCTTGCATAATAGAAACATCAATAGACATGGAGGATGCACCATGGTTGTTTATTCTGTGCATTAGTCAGTGACAGTGCTGTAGACCGACCATTCTGAGAGGGACGTACACAGGATGTTACTTTGTTCCGTGGTAAAAATCATGCTGTTCAAAGTAACTTATGAAAAGTAGCAGGAACCCAGATGTAAACAGTCAGAATGGAGGGTCATCCTGCTTTGGAGAATTAACTCCAAATTTTATTTTAAGTTGTCTGTCATATTGATGTAGTTCTTGTGGCTGGAAGGAAAAGAGGAGGATCAGTCTGATGCGTTATAGCAGCTCTGCCCTCTTTAGATGTTCAGATTAATTCAGCGATTACCCAGGATTACATTTTGCCAAAAATACCAATCGGCATCACCCGTGCTACTAAATGAGAGATGAATTACCGCCGCGCTCGTTGCCAGCGTATCTAGAAAGTGCTTTACAGCCATGAGTTGGAGGACGAGCAGGGCAACGCAGTGGTTGTTTTATAGATGTGTCTTAAATTATTAACAGGCAAAGGCCTGAATGATAAATGTGTTCAATTAGGAGCAAATTATGGGGTTTAACGAGGTCATTAGGAGCGAAGCTGACAGGTAAACGCAAAGACCTCGTGGCCTAAAAACTGCAGATATCCAATGAGGTTATGACACAGGTATTGCCTTTGGATTCATAGAGCAGCCCAAATCTACCCAAGAGTCTGACAGTTATAACTTGTGAGCTCTATTTCCAGCAGCTTTAGTTTGTACCCAAAGACCTGGATTTAAACATCTCTAATGCTCTTCAAGCTGTGCTGCATTTTAACTCCAACATCTCATGACTCTGCTCGGCTATTGAGGCCTTAACTAAAGACTGATTTTTTTTTTTGCGAGTTTGCAGGTTATTCTCGAGCGATAAAATGGCCGCAGTGAAAACACTCTGTTCGCAGCGCAGTCATGTTAATGATGAGGTGAGCACATACTCGCTCACTCTACGGGTCACACGCGGGCACTCGGAACGTCAGCGAAATGCAGTGTCCCCTTTAGAATATTCACACACAAGGTTTATACGTTACCTGCATCTGGTTAAACCGGTTAATTCAACTTAAAGACAGAGAAAAGGGGGTGTTTTAATCAAGCTTTTTAAGGAGCACCCCATTCTTTAAAAGACCAGTAAATGCGGGTCGCACGGCATGCAAAGAACTCTTCATAAGCACTTTGCCATTAAAGTAAAATCTCCCCCGAGTGGATTGGCACTTCTTCTCAGAAGAAATGTTGTAATATTTCGATACTATTTATGTGATCATTTTAGACTGAAAAGGTTTGCGCATTATGAAATCCCATCCACCCCGATAACGGTCTCTTTCTATAATCTGTCTTCTTAAATTAGACCTTAAACAGACAGCAGATAGGCCGGCTCCTGTCACGCGTGTCGATTCAGTCAGCCGCTAGTTTAGGCTCGCCTCAGTGACCGCCGTCACAAGAACTGGGAAGATGATAGCTGAACAGATGTGTGTGATAGTTAAGTCGCCTTTTGAATCGTATCGGTTTTTTAAAATCGGAGAAGTTTTGCCTTGGATTCTCATACAGATCAGATATGAAAAGCCAACATTTTACGCATCCCGAGTACCGATCATGTTTAAAATCAGTCCCTGCGAGGGTGAATGTGATCATCATCATAAAGGAAACAAATCGCTTCTAATGAGTGAATGAACAAGGAAATGCAGGCTATAATTGCTCCATAAAACCAGACGGGTGAATTACCATGACCGTTGAAAGCGGATATCTGCTCAAAAAGAGCAGCGTCTGGATGGGAATGCAGGTCACAGGGTCTTGAATACGCTGCGGTATGAAAGCTGCTTACACATCACATCTCCAGCTTTTAACCTTATATGGACTTCCAGTGTGTACGGAAAAAAAAATCTTTTTTTGATATGTGAACCTTTGACTGAATTATTCATTAGCTGCGTACTAAATTCTACAGATTACATTCAGATTGCAACCAAATTTCATCAGTGGTGATTGAGTGTCAAGTTATGGGTTTTAAAAATAAAAGCTTTTTATGGAAGAGAAGGAGCCAGAAATTACGAAGAGGAAACGCCAAACAACCTTAGGAATTCATGGTGAAATTTGTCGTCAAGCGAAACTGCTCCCGTCTAATTCATGGCTGCTGTGTGTTGTGTGTGTACATTGACTGAACATATTTGTGTAATTAACCCACTATGGGGCACTTTGCTGCTAAAACAACCATGTGAATAGTTTTTGCATATGCCCTGTGGTTTCTACCATTAAACGAGAATTTACATGATTGGCTAATTTTCTGCGTTGACAGCTTGATTTAGCAAATCTTCAGCGCTGACATTTCAGCTGTTTTTAATAGAATTAATTGTTCGAGAAGTCAGCCGTGCTGAATAGTGCTCATTTGGGTCAAGCCTTAATCCGCATGGCGCTCTGTGGAAACGTGACTTTTCAAACTTCGCTTAGTGTGACTTTTATGAGCTATTCTGCTGAGGCGAAGCATCCGCAAACAGCTGCGTTTCACAGGTGTGAGTTTATCGCACCACACAGAGTGACAATGGCATCTCTCCTCAGGAACCTCAGTGGTTCAGGTGGCAGCGACAGACGCCGATGACCCCACGTATGGAAACAGTGCCAGAGTGGTCTACAGCATCCTGGAGGGACAGCCCTATTTCTCAGTGGAGCCAAAAACAGGTACAATAAAACAACACTCATTAAACGACTTGACTGAAGCATAATTTGTCTCTGTTAATTATGTTCTGCTTTTAAAAACTTCTGAAGAAATGTACCAATTTGTCAGAGCAGAATTCATTATTATTGGTTAATTAGTCATTTAAAATGTTCTTTCATCCACCAACGACAGCTGGGATTGATGTCTATGTTCACCAAACATAGACCATTTATGCTAAAGGTCATCAGATAGGGATTTGTCTTTATTTAAGGCCTTAGTCCCTTCTGGATATCTAGATGCTTCTACAGCAGGTATCTCCAGGTCTGTTTATATGCTTCTCCAGCAGGTATCTCCAGGTCTGTTTAGATGATTCTCCAACAAGTATCTCCAGTTCTGTTTAGATGGTTCTCTAGCATGTCTATTTAGATCAGGGGTGGGCAATCTTATCCACAAAGGGCCAATGTGCACGCAGGCTTTTGGGATAACCATTAGGTCAGTTGTTCAAACCCATGTGTGAGGACTCTTCAGCCAATCAGCCCTCTAATTAGTAATCTAATTAGGGAGTTGCAGTGAAAACCCGCATACACAGTGGGCTTTCAGGATATGATTGGCCACCCCTGGTATAGATGTCTCTCCCTCAGGTGTCTACAGGTCTGTTTAGATCAGAGGTCTCCAACTCCGGTCCTGGAGAGCTACCGTCCAGTAGGTTTTCTATCATACCTGGCTTCTGATGAGCCAAACTTGTTCTCAGGTAAATACCAGGAACAGGTGTGGCTCATCAGAATCCAAGTGGGACAGAAAACCTACTGGATAGTAGCTCTCCAGGACCGGAGTTGGAGACCCCTGGTTTAGATGGTTCTCCAGCAGGGATCTCCAGGTCTGTTTAGTTGGTTCTCCAGCAGGTATCTCGTAGTCTGTTTAGACGGTTCTCCAGCATGTATCTCAGGGTTTATTTAAATGATTTTCCCGCAATTGTTTCTATCTGTGCTCAATTCCAGAATTCGTAGGGCTGATTTTTTTGTTAGAGATTATTAGAGATTCTTGTCTGGGACGGGAATCTGTCCCCATAAAGTAAACAGACATGTCATGCATACTGATCACCTCAGATCATGGAAAGGTCATGTTCCCTCTGTCGTGCTGGATGTTGATTCCTAGTATAACTTTTGGTGAGGGCATTGACTAACACGAGTGTCCTTGTCAGAGCTAAACTGACAAAAAGATGCACAGCTGGTTGCAGGTTTGAGTGGTGTTTCTGTACTTGATCAGAAGCCACACCGAAGCAGTTTCCAAGCAGTAAACTCACTGTCTGCCAGGTGGAGAGTGAAAGGGCTTGTAGCACTGGCCAACCTGCATCATGAGAGACAGTAATAAATAAACATACAAGCAAACAAACGGATGGATGGATGGATGGATGGATGGCCCCCACAGGCCTTCCTCTGAGCACTGTGTGAATAAGGGGGCACATACACTCTGTGCTTCTTAATAGTTCCTGTCATTTTTATCTCCTAAGTCCTCTATATGACAAAAAACAACATTAAAGAAACAAAAAATTTGCATAGCTTAACCAAAAAGCCTTTAAGATCTGGATCCAACAGAGTTTCTTTGAGCAGCATTATGTGATGCATTAAAGCTTCAGACACACTCATGGTCAGATGTTTGTGAGGTTTCTGTACGGCAGTGAATGCAATGTTCCTTTTCTAAATGCGCCAGTCTGCCGATCATTCGCAGCAGTCTGCTGAAGTTGATTGAGTCCCTGGAATGTGTCCATCTGCTGATTTTTAATTAAGTTACTCTTCATCAACATCACAATAATCGAGGAGAAAAGCCACAACACCGAGTCGGTTATAATCAGGGTTCACGGCGGCATCTCATCAAACGAGGTGGGCTTCTCAGTTCCGGCGGTGTATTTCCAGCACACGGCTGTGGCGTGATCTCTGTGTGCCTGTGATCTCGCACAAGGGTCTGCTAATTAAAGGAACAAGCTCTCTTTACGGGGTCTGTGTGTATGGCCAGGTAGAACCGATTAGGACTTCAACTTCTTGTATTCATTTCCGGAACGGGGATGACCTTAGATGACCTGCTACAATCAAAAGCAGAGAAGGGATTTTTTTCATTGTTTGAGGAAGCACGCTTCACTGATATTTACTGATGTTGACAAGAGGAAATACCATGTGGCTCCTGTTGTATTAACATTTCATCATGTGCAGGGCATTGCTGTTTTTCGTATAAATAACAATTATTCATATGCACGGGAGACATCCTTTACAATCTTCAGGTTTCAGCCCAGGGACATGTAGAATCAGGTTTCATTCTGTAAGTTTAATGTGCACATACACAACTTTAAAAGAGAATGTCCAGGCAGCTTGAAGAGAGTTAATTACGCTGAAGGTGACATTGAGAGGGAGAGAGGCATCCTTTTCAGTCTGACTTACCTGATATTTTCCTAAATGGCAGCACCTAATGATACAGATTCTCCTGTTTCATTCACATGTGTGAATGATGGCTTATACTCGAATTTGAACGTGGTATATGGCGATGATTTGGAAACACATAAGGCGGAGTTAAAATGACATATAATATTATAAAAGGCAGCCAGTTTGAGACATGCTTCGCTGTTTTTGATGCTGCGTACCCACATTTAAAACTCCTGCATCACAGAGCAGTAGCCGAGCTCGTGGGAGTTTTACTTACACAGAAATATTCTGAGGGCAGAAGGAAAAATGATGGGTACAGAGAGTTAACCAATCAGATTGTAGACTGATATCTGATTGGTTGGTCTCACCTCCCCTAGTTGATTATACCTACCTCCTTTACAATCTTATTGGTTATCTCTCTGAACTAATCATTTTTTTCATCTGCCCTCAGAATATATCTGTGTAAATAAATGTCCCATTAGCAGGAACTGAGGGCCACTTTCACAAAGCTTGTCCTGATCTCGCCCTTTAATTAAAGCCCTTGAATTTGGGATTCTGTTTTATTAGCCGGTGCAGCACAACAGGGCAGTCAGGAGGCCATTTACATCCGTGCTGTTTCTGCCACTCCATGACCCCGGAGTACGATGCCCTGACCTCTTAGCTACACGCAGACCTGCTCTTCCAAGGACTTTCCGACCTTCAGACGCGTAGCACTCGCGCATCACCGCCCGAGATCGGGTGGCTGTGGCTTCCACACTGTGTCCCCAGTCTGACCATGTCTTGTGTATGATTATCTAAGGCCCGTACCTACCTAGTGTCCTGAAACTAAACCTTGGAATAAAAACTTGGGCACGGGCGAAACTTCAGAACAGCAGAACTCAGATGCACAGGGACGGCTCTGAAAGAAGCCCCCCCCACCCCGCCACAGACTTGCCAGTTTAATGCCATGAGATTCCAAGGCAAATGTCAGAGGCTGTGTGCGGAGCTGGGCTGGGGGAGAGAGAAACTTGGATAAATATGAGAGTGCGATGGGGTCCGTCCACCCTGTCCATGACACGCCAACTGAGGGAGGGAAATCTTAATCGTTCTATTTTTGCAATGGCAGTCTTGCATAGGGGTGGGGGCAGACAGATATTTCAGGCACCCGTAGACACCTTTCATTGAGTCCACAGCAGGTTAGATGCAGTAGCACACATTGCATTCAATCAGCTACCTGTTGTTGTTGTTTGTGGTTGTTTTTGGTTGTACAGAGATGCTATAGATCGATGTAGTAGGGGTTTGGGCATTATGCATTCTGTTTTATTTGCAGCCTAGTGGGATTTGTGGTCTTCTATACATGTCGTTATTATATGTCATTCATAAATGGAGTATATGGATTGGCAAGCCCAGCGTAAATCCATAGCATGATGTTCGTACACTTTTGTTTTATGAAGGCACTGGCGACTCTCGCAAAGGACATTGTTTATGATGCTGTTTTGGCTTTTTATTGCTGGGGATTGTAGATCCAGCATTTGGGGTTAGGAGTATAAAGTCTGTAATGAAACTGGGAGCATAGATGCAGCTTCTTTCATATCGGACCGAGCTCTATGATCCTTTTGGAAAACACTTCCCTTCCTGAATCGGTGTTTCATAAGTGATGCCGCATGCAATGACAGAAGCTGGTCTCGCCCCGCAGGCATCGTCCGGACCGCCCTCCCCAGCATGGACCGCGAGGCACGGGACCAGTACTTGCTGGTCATCCAAGCGAAGGACATGGTCGGCCAGATGGGCGGGCTCTCGGGGACCACGACCGTCACCGTCACGCTCACTGACGTGAATGACAACCCGCCACACTTCGCTCGCAGTGAGCCAACGCCTTCTGTTGCACTTTTCACTTCAACTGCTACATGACTCAGCATTGTGGATGAACCAGCAGCATCCGCTGGTTAACCACAAACTGGTCAGGCTTCCCTGCATCACTGGTTAACCACAGACCAGTCGGGCTAACCTGGGTTATCTAGTACTGGTTAACCATAGACCAGTCAGAGTGCCCAGAACAGGCAAACTAAATAACTTAGATCCTGTACATCACGGCAGGCCACACGAAATCATATTATAAACTAGGAAGTGAAGTTGGAATGGGGGTGGTGTGGAGGACTCCCCCACAATGCATCACTCCCTTTTCACCCAGCTGACTGACACATACTGATACAGACAGACCAGCCATGGTGGGGGCCCGTCTCCCCAGTGGTTATCATCATCTGACCAGTTATAACTGTCTCACCCATCTCACTCGTCATCGTGGTTTCACCCGTCATTGCGTTGGGCTTTTGCAGAATCCTATCAGTTCACCGTGCCGGAGTCACTGCCAGTTGCCTCTGTAGTAGCCAAGATCAAAGCCACAGACCCTGATGTCGGACCCAATGCTGAAATGGAGTACAGGGTCATAGATGGGGACGGACTGGCTATGTTCAGAGTCACACCGGACAAGGACACGCAGGAGGGAGTCATCGCTCTTCAGAGGGTGAGGCAGCCACTTCATATCACATCTGACATCGTTTCCCTTCGTAAAATTGATGCTTCCTCCTTCTTAACGGTGCAATTTATCCGATCAGTACGTAAGTCCATCTTGCCTGTGAATTGCCACTTTTCTTTAGTCAACAGAGAGGCAAAAATACATCAAAGATTTCGCTGAGAGAGAAAAATATTCTTACGCAACACATCTCTGAAGGGTTAATTTCCGGAGATGTTAAGCTGATGAAAGTGTCTTCTGCGATCATATGGGCCGCCTGCTAATTATTCCCACAGAAATAAACAAGGTTAATTAACGAAGTCACGTCTTCCATCTTTTGACTGGCTGCCAGAGCTATTGACTCTCCTGGCCTGTCTTTATCGTCCTGCTGAAAGCAGCTTGTCACTGTTTTCATAGCTAAATTAGCTAATTATTATTGAGCTGTAAATATATATTAATCATAATGTTCTTGCATTATGGAACTGACTGCACTAACTCATCTGAACAAATGGAGTCATAAAAGAATACATCTTCTACAGGTCACTTGTGGGAATTTAACTTACACAAAAATGTTCTGAGGGCAGAAAGAACAATGATTGGTTCAAAGAGATAACCAATCAGATTGTAGAGGAGGTGGGTCCAAGCAACTAGAGGAGACGGGATCAAGATATCTGATTGGTTCGTCCCACCTCCTCTAGTTGCTTGGACCCACCTCCACTACAGTCTGATTGGTTTTCTTTGTGAACAAACCTTTTTTTCCTTCTGCCCTCAGGACATTTTTGTGTAAGTAAAACTCCTACAGGTCCTGTAGCAAATATAGCATTGTGCTAATAACGCCAAGGTTGTGAGCTCAAATCCCACATGGCACACATAAATTGTAACCCTTCTACTATAAATCACTTTGTATAAAAGCATTAAATAAATTAATCTTGTTTGGCGGGTGTTTTCTTGCAATCGCTGCTGTGCACGCGGGTGGCCATAGAGGGGCACTCTGTGCCAGCCCCCGTCGTCCTGCAGCCCTGATCCTCCTGCGCCCCTGTCACCATGCAGCCACTGGACTTTGAGACAAAGAGCAGCTACACGCTGCGTGTGGAGGCCCTGAACCGGCACGTGGACACTCGCTTCCTCAGCATGGGCTCCTTCAGCGACTCAGCCACCGTGCATGTCAGCGTGGAGGACGTCGACGAGCCCCCCGTCTTCTCCGTGCCGCTCAGCACTATGGCCGTGTCCGAGGCCGCCAAGGTGGGCACCATCGTCGGGACGGTCTCAGCCCATGACCCGGATTCATCCAACAGTGCCATCAGGTACGGTCCTACCAAGTACTGCAAGTCTACTGGTCTGTCTGTCTCTGTGTCTGTCAGCCTGTCTGTCACTCTGTGCTTGTCTGTCTATGTCTGTGCCTATCTATCTATCTATCTATCTATCTATCTATCTATCTATCTATCGTGTTGATGTCTATCTCTCTGTTTGTGTGTCTCTCTATTTATCTATGCTGCTGTTTTCTGGATGATGCACTGTACACACCCTCTGATTGCTGCTGAGCAAAGAGGGTGTTTATCTGCAGTGGTAGACACACTGTACACACCCTCTGACCAATGTTGTATAAAGAAGTTGTTTATCTGCAGTGTTAGACACAATTTGGAGATGGGGGTGGGGTGGCGAATTACTTTGAGAGCAGTTTTTTTTTTTGGGGGGGGGTGTTACTTATACATATAAATGAACACAAATATAATGAAGTGATGAAGAATGACAAAACCTCCTACCTACAAGTAATAGAAGACAATACAATGAAACTTTATTAATAAAAGTCTGAATGGTATCTGTGTTTCTGTATCTTTAAAACAAAAGGTTATATTTGAGTTTTATTAAAGAAAAACAGACAAGTGGACATGACTGCATGCCCCCCCTCCCCCATTCAGATGCACTGCGCTGCCACAGCTGCCTTCGTGGTGTTCTGGCTGCCATTTTTCACATACTCTGAACACAGGGCGTAAAGTGGCTCGTGAGGGACTCTGCCGCCCCCTGAACTTTGCTGGCAGACGTGCGTGTATCTCTCTGCAGGACCTCCAAGACGTAAATGGCAGTTTTGTTTAACAAGAAGAGGTTATTCCCATGGAGGATGTAATAGAGGCCTCTTCAGCATTCAGAAGGATATGGCATTTATCTTGTTTTTTCCATTTTCATCATGATAGATGGAGTTATTTTAGATCATTTATTTCACCCTAATTTGTTTCTATCTGTCTGAGAAGGACATTCAGCAGATATAAGTCAGACAAACGCACTGTCAAGGCGAGCTAATTGCCTCACCATGTCTGTCAAATCAGAGAGATGCATAACATGTTACCCACAAATGACGAGTGTGTCCTACTATATCATATTTACTCGTAAGGTCCATATCTGCCGTTGATGTCGATGGGGTCCTCGATGCATAGCTGGGATTTTCCCATCTCACACTGATCCCTCTCTATCCAGGTATTCCATTGACCGTAACACTGACCTGGAGCGTTTCTTCAACATCGACGCCTTGACTGGGGTCATCAGCACAGCCAGGCTGCTGGACAGAGAGGTCAACGCCATTCACAATCTCACCATCTTTGCCATGGAGAGCCGTGAGTAGATGCACACCGACCCACAATCCCTTTGGTGAAATGTGTGGGCGTCCTGCTTCCGTTTAGCGGTGAATGTGAGCATCACCGGCTCCCAGTACCCCTTTGAAGTGTCACTGGAGCTCACTCAGAGACCTTAATACCTGAAGCTTTCATGGATATAGCTTCGAAGATGCTCTTCTCCTCATCAGACCATGCAGAGGTGTCTGGGAGGAGCCTAGCAGCCTGATGAAGCCTCTCCCTGATTTCAAGATTTGTCCCTCCGCTTGCGTACGCGGGAGCCACAGTCACTGGTGCCATGACCTTCAGCAAAGGCGCCCATCCCTGTAGCATCCTGGCAGGAGGTGGAGGAGGCATTGATTTGGATGATGAGGAGCAAAGCTGCTTGTAATTGTTATCTCTGCTGAGACTTCCTCATGTATACACGCCTTGGGCGAACACTGCACGCGGTTCCACTCTATAGATCATTGTCAGAGGTGTCCTGTTGCCCTGAAGGGCATTGTGGGAAAGAAGATTGAAATGTCTTCTCCTATTTATCTTTTAGGCAACAGAGCTCTCAAAGATGCTAAAACACGCCACAAAAGCTGGTGCATTGGGCTCGCTAAAGTCTCTGAAAGTAATTCACGGTTAGAAAAAAGCACACCATGAATCTACATGGGGTAATGAGAGTGAGTGTTCTTGCAGAGGAGACTGGGCGGTGAATTTAAAAAGCCATGCTTCGATTTAAAGTCTGAAAAGTGAGGAAATTGATCGAAGAGCTTGGACAGCTTATTTCAGGACTTTGATGCCCTAAGTTTTCTTTGGTCTAAGTTGTTCTTGATTAGGAATGTCTCTCCCTCTTTCTGTCTCTCTCTCTTGCTCTCTCTCTCTCCCTGTCACTCTTTCATCCAGCTTAACAAACATTTTATTTTTCTTTCATAAGATAACACGACGATAAAATCCTTTTCCAGAAGTTCAAAATTTCAGAGGCATTTTTTTGAGAAGCATAGCAGAGGACACATTTCTGCGTCTTAAGCTCAGAGCCAGCTTGGGGCCTGGAGGCTGATTTCAACCTGATCTTTATTTATGGTTGTCTGGCCATCTGGGGGTCTTGGTGAGCCTGCACAGCTTACAGCTGCTCTGCCGTGGGCCCTCCGCTTCTCGCAGGTCATGCCTCTGGCTGGGGCACATCTGTCAACATCTCATCTGCTATAAGCTACGTCCAGCTTTCGACAGTCATGTTCTTGTCACACGGCTTGCGGGTGGTGAGATGGGCCCCTCTCCCACCGTACATCTCCCTTCTTGCCTGGATGGAGGGAGAGAGAGAGAGAGAGACTGATGTAATTAACTGCCCCATCTCCCCTCCTCACCCTGTTAAGTCAGCAGCAGGTGTGCAGTATTCACTGGCAGATGTGCGCAGTTTATTTGCAAATGGACCCGCAATCAGTGACAGCCTATCAGGGTAGCAGCGGGCGGCAGACGCTCATGCGCTTCGAACCTGTCAACGCTGGAAACACACGTGATAGAGAACAACGCCGCTACAGCGCTTCCGGGGAAGGATCTGCTGGGAAGTCGTGGTCCTTGCAGTGAAAGAGCCTCAGGATCTCACTGAGTGCAGAACGAGGTTACTGCTCTGTCAGGGACTTTAGGGTGTTTAAAGAAAACTGCTACTGGGGTCCTGTGAGCAATCAGGAGGTGGTCCTGGGTTTGAACCCATGGTCCTGAAGCATGATGAAGTGACTCGGTGGAAATGGCCCCTTCTGAGGCGTGTTGGCCACTGGTTCAGGCACATGGGTTAACCCTTCATCACCCCACACATCGGGAGGAGGGCGGTCATTTTCTTTTGCCCGTGGCAGGTGTGGGATGGCAGCAAATCCAAAGAATAGAAGAAGCAAGCGTACTTGTGTAATGAGTATCTCGGGGTGAGTGTGATGTCTCCATATGTGTGTGGGTGATCTTGGAGATCAATGTGGGGGGTGACAAGGGAAAAGTGAAGGATAAATGGTTCTGTGATCACGCGGAATGAAAGCTGGGGGCGAAACAGACCCAGAGCTGATATTAGTCACTCCGCCATATATGGCTGGTAACGCAGGAGGATGTAAAATACCAGGAACTGAAGAAAAAGAAAAAAAAGAAAAAGCATTAACACACCTCATACATGGATGGATGGATGGATGGATGGATGAACAGGTGGATGGATGACTGGACTGTAAATGGGGTAAAACATTTGCCCTGATGAACAGAGTCCTCAATACTCATCCTAGTGGCTGCGCTATATAGTAAGAGCAGTGTAATCATCATGGTTGCTCTCTCTCTCTGTCTCATTGCAGATGATCCCTCACAAGTGGGAAAGGGGATCGTCCTCATTACTGTAATGGACATTAATGACAATGCTCCCATCTTCGCCATAGACTACGAGACCTTCCTGTGTGAGACGGCCAGGCCTGGACAGGTACTGTGCAGAATCCTCTTGCTGGGCCAGTGCGCTCAGCTTGAAGGCAGTGCTGTGGAGTAGTATCTGTAGCTCTGTCTGGGGTTTTGATGTTTTATACTCCATTGACCTCTTGCATGAGCAGATGATCGGGGGTGTAGGGGGGTGGGATCTGCATGTGTCCTAGTCATGACGAAAATGCAACGTAAACGCCCGGCGTGGACCATCCTCCTTAAAAGCCACAGAGAGGTGTAGTGGCTCCAGCAGGCCAGTGAGGAGACTTTGGCCAACTTAGCCCTTAATGACCGTAATGCTCATGAAGCTCAGGGAGTTACTAGGAAGTACTGCAAGGTTCAGCCTGGGCTCAGGGGTCTCCATCTTCTGGAGAACATCTTTGAGGACCTTCTAGGCTATTCTGCACGGAAGTGTGTACTGATGGTAAGTAGCTGTTTTAGTGTTATTTTGGAAGTCTGCCCTTCTGCTTAGTTATCAAGCACTTTACGGTCATTATTTACATTTGCATTTATTTAGTGTGTTACAAATGGTAATACGTGAGGCCAACTTGTGTACAAGTGCTGCTTGACTGAACATCCCGTGAGTGATCAGTAACAAGTGTAAGGCAGTTTTCGGGACAAGAGCCACACAAAACATGGTTTAGAGCATCGATCATGAGAAATGTCATACAAGTAACACCAAGAGATGCTAGTAAGGAGTAAGCATACAACAGAAGAAGGGAACATCCAGTGATGAAAGTGATCAAGTGAAACCAGTGGAACAGTCAACAGAGACAGAGAGCTGGTGAAGGTCAACAGTAGGATGAGATTGGCTGAGGTCCTCATGAAAGAGCTGGATCTGAGCATGTGTAAACAAGCATCTGCCAATACAGTCTCTGGAAAACTTGCTTTATGCTTCTCAGGTGGAAAGAGGCCTCTGGCCAGTAGACATGAGTAGTAGAAACTTTACAAGCACTAACTGCTTCCGTGTCACTGATTAGCAAGGAGCTGAGTTTTAATAACCTATCATCTTTCAACCTAATTAAGTAGCTACCTTTTCAAGAGGCCTCAGCTCTCTGGATCACTGATGCTTTAATTAATTCCTTTCTGTCCAGGGCCATGAACCTCGGTACCGCTATAGATGGAACTATTACTACAAGAGTGGATCTATGGTAGAACCCTTTGCTGGAATTTGTTTTGTCAAAGAGCAGAGCCTATTCCTGCGAGACTCTGCAAATGAGTGACTTTCAGCTGTTCACACTGAGTATTGTTGCACACTTGCTTGTCAGGTCATGATGTAGATTGGTTGGAAGCATCCCTTTTGTC
This sequence comes from Cryptomyrus ogoouensis, assembly GCA_025773925.1. Lineage (NCBI taxonomy): Eukaryota > Metazoa > Chordata > Actinopteri > Osteoglossiformes > Mormyridae > Cryptomyrus > Cryptomyrus ogoouensis. Next base: position 1,150,214 of record JAOYFF010000104.1, on the reverse strand, counting down.
TTCAGGTCCATCCTCTTGGAGAACTGGAGGGTCATCATGGCAGGATAGAACATGATGACATCTGGCTTCGTGGTCAGTGGCCCAGTGACCAGATTCATGGTGTAATATCTTGCCTCTTACCCCATAGTTAGATTTTTTGTTACTTGCGTAGTGGCTTTTGGTTAAAAAAAATCATCAGTCTCACTGTCTGTTAGTCAGTGGCTGTTGTTTGCTGTCAACAGGAAGAGCTAGAATGGTACCTGATATATCTGATGTCCCATTATCCATACTCATCCCAATCTGCTATCCTGCTGAAATTCTGTGATACTAAAACCTGAAATGTCTGATAACTTTGAAGCTGCAGAGATGCCTTCAGACACAGTCTCTATGGAAGATGCTGCAGGCCCTCATCTCATGCCATTGAAATCTGAAGGAAACATCTATCTGTTTGTTTATCTGAATGCAGCCACTTTGTCTTCTACCCATAAATCGCTCTCCCCCTTCCACTCCCCTTATAAAAGTTTAAAATTGCCTCACCGTCTGATTCTAATTGGATAACAAGGCCAATTCAGAAAAAAAACAAACAGCTTGATTGTGTTACTGATTGAAAAGCTGTGAAGCAGCTGTAAGTGGATTTAAAAAACAATCCACTTGTCCCGTTGGGGCTCTCATCTCTCGAAAAACTGAAAAGAAAAAATAGCGAGTGTAGAACTTTCTGGAAGGACGGTTGCTCGTCCTGGTTATTAGATATATCCTGTTCATGCCCCTCTATCCCAGAGTCATCTTTGTTTTGGTGTTGTGATGCCCAGGAGGCCATCAGGCTATGAAATTAACACAACATTAAAATTCTCAGGAACTTGGCTCACAGGGGCCACACTCTCATGATTTTGCCCCCTTCCAGGAGTGCCCTCCCCCCCAGCATCTATCTAAATTACTTTCCAGTCACACTGGCACCCAGTGGATTCAGTTTTCTCTTATGTGATTACTGATTCCTGTGTGATGAACACTGTAATCAGAGCCTGATGTCAATAAAGCGCAGCCCTGCTGATGACTCAGTGGTGGCGCTGTTGAGATTCTCCCTCCCTACCTTTGATGGCATCTGAGCTGAGCAGAGGTTGGAAGGACCTCACATGGTGATGTCATCAATACCATGATGACAAAAGCCGATTCCATAGTAGTTAAGGACCAAATGAATCTACAAGGGACCACCCAGGGCTGATTCATCAGGCGCGCAACAGATAGAAGCATTAAGGGTAAAACTGCATGCTTAGGAACAGATAACAACAAGTCACCCCAAAGTTCTCCAAGACGCCGGCTCTTTAAGTTATAGATCAGTTGTTTTTCAACAGGAACTTGCCTTGAAGTTCTGGATTCTAGTTGAACGCCAATCCCAGAGCTGGTGGAAACCATCATCTTGTAATGGGTAGAGCAGCTCCCATCTCACACTGCCATATTATACAGAGGGAATTATTCATGTTTTTTGTCAGCCTTTGTTATTCTTGCATTATTCTTCTGCATAAAGGATGAAAGTGGCACAGATCGGTGATATGAAAAACTACGGTACAGGAAAAGTTCAGAGGCTCGTGAACATCTAACTAGTGAAATGAAAGGGAGCAGATTGGCTGCTTCTGCTGCCTACAGCTATAGCTATAAAGAAAGCTGAGAATCGCAGACATAGCAGACGACTCTACGATACACGGAAGCGGCAGTTTGGTGAGCAAAGGCCTTTGGGACAGGAGCTCCTTTTGAGGAGTGTTTCAGTGTGTCAACTGCTGGAGTCTGGGCCCTGCTTGGCATCTGGTTCTAGTTTCTCTAGTTTTATTTGGCTTTGTGATCTGGATTGGTTCTGATGTGGATTGTTCTTGAGTACATGGTCTACATTATCTTGCTGCTCGTATCAATTGTCTTATTCTTGGTTATTTTCATGCAGCTTGGCAGTTGAGTCCAACCCAGCCTCATGTCATCTGCGTCTCTCATGGTCCACAGCCCCCAAAGGACCTACAGATCATCCTTTAAGGGAAGAAATAGTCTAGCAGGCAGATGAGCTGGCACTGCTCATGTTTGTGTGACTGGTGCATCCAGCAGGGTTCACCACTAGAGATTTTGCGCCCTATAAAAGCTTATTTTATTGGGCCTGTAACTCAGACCTATCCAATTATGTTACACATTGCAGTTCATTTTGCAGTTCTGTCCTGTGCCTGTGGCAATGGTTTTGCATTTCCAACCCACGGCAACAAGGCCTCTGTGTTTGGAAGAGTTACGAGTTTCAGACTGGGACCTGTGGCCTGCTAGCTATGAAGCTGACGGTCCAGTCTCCATTAATCACCTTTAGCCCTGAGTGCTGACCATAGACTGTAGATGTAATGCTTTACCATGCCCTACAGGTACCCCGTTTAAGGGCACAGGTGCTATCTAATTTGCTCCAGTAGTATCTGGGAACCTCCAGCTTCCAAATTTATCTACTCGGCCGAGTGCATTTTGCATGCAAAGTAGCAACAGCACTGCCAGCGAGTCTGTATTCTGACCCTGTGGAAGAACTTCCGGATGATTCCCCAGCAAGCAGTGAGTGTGACGCCGCTTGTAATGCTGGTAGAATTAAAGCCTAAGCGGGAAAACTGTTCATATTGGCCGTTTAAAACAAAATAAATCCTACTCATTATTCATACAGGATTTAAGGATTTTAGTCAAGGGGAAAAAGATTCAAAAATCTCCTCCATTCCCTTGCCAAATAATCACTTACTGTAAGTGCGATGGATTAAACTGTTGTTGAATAAATAAGTGGGAAATAAAATATATCGAAGCACAAGGTCATATTTCATCTGTGCCTAAAAATATATATGTGTGTGTGTGAGTGTTTGTTTGGTAATGCTTTACATTAACTGCACCTTCATGCTTTTATATTGCATTCATAAAACATTCATAAACATCATGTATGTATACCTTAACATCCTAACATCCCTTAACAGATGTAATATACATTAATAAGAAATATTATATAATAATATCAAAATTATTATTGTATAATCATGTAATGTTTGTTATTAATATATATTAAAGCTGTTAATGGATGTTAGGACTTTAAGGTGTACTTGCATGCTGCTTACTAATGTTCTATGAATGCATAATGAAATCATTATGACGGTGCACTTAATGTAAAGTGTTACCGTTTATTTACAAGACCAGCAGGTGGGTGGCAGCCTGGCGCTCGACGTTTAACCTCAGCGATGCCCTGACATCAGGGTGGCTAGTCTGGCTAGTCTGCATAGACCACCAGCTGATGCTCCACCCCAACAGTCGTCTCTCGAGTCCTTTTAGACCACTAACGCAGCCGGAGGCTGCCTGGTTATTCACGGCAGACTCGGCCATCCTTGATCTCACGCGTCACATTCAGCAGGAGGGAGATGTTTATTTTCGCTTGGGTAGTTTGCATGTTGGTTCCTCGGGCGACGGTATTGCAACAGGAAGTTGTATTTCAGAGCCAACAGGATAGGAGGTCTGTTTCACGTTGTGAGAATGGGCTGCTTCTCATGTTTTGATGTAGCGGAAAACAGGGAAGACCTTTGTTAGGTAAGACCAACATAGACCTTTTAATGAAGCTCCATGTATCAGACTTTGCCTGCAATGGACATGTCTCCCGCTGCCAGGTTCACAAAGAACGGCGTGATTCAGCATCCTTGCTGTGGGGGTGGTTAGAAGCCCAGCCAAGAACCCTGGTTTTTCTCTCTCTCTCGTCCTCCTCTCTTTCACTGATTCTTCTTGGTCTCGTTCCCAATCTGAATGGTTTCTCCTTCTACATCTGTTATTCTCAAACACAGCTCCTTAAACAAAAGGATTTTTTTGTGTGTCTGGCCTGCACTGTAGCTAGTGAGGAAACACAGTGTCAGCACGCGGCTCTGCTGGATGCGTCGAGGACGTTAGCAAAGGCAGCTTTCTCCTGACTAATGATTCTGCTGTCCTGTCTGAGATGGCGTCCAGAGGCTGGCTGCCCGTGGTGGGCTCGCCCTGACCGCCTGTCCTCTCAGCAATGCTGTCCTCCCTGTGTACGAGAAGAGGTTGTGGCTCCAGAGACTCGCTGCCCATGACGCTCCGTATCCGTGCTCAGCTTGACCGTCTGTCCTCCAGGTCATCCAGACCATCAGCGCGATGGACAGAGACGAGCCTCCAGGTGGCCATCGCTTCTTCTTTGCCCTCAGCCCTGAAGCAGCGAACAACCTCAACTTCACCCTCAGAGACAATAAAGGTCTGTGCTTCCCATCCAAGTGAGGTTGATCCATCCTCTCTCTCTATCTCTGTCTCTCTCCATCCAATGACTGGGCTCTATTCACTCAACTGAGGCCGCTCTCTGTTTTTCTCATATAGTGCCATTAGCGTTTAAAACCAGAAGCCGTAAACCTCCTAAATGATGGGCATGTAGTGCCCTGATGCACACGGGAGGTGGTTTGAAATGATGCCGCACAGATATACCATGGTGGTGCCTGTCATGTGACTGTCGCCCATGTCGTGTCACCCCAGATAACACAGCCTCCATCCTGACGAAGCGCGGAAGCTTCCGGCGCCGAGAGCAGGCCATCTACTGGCTGCCGGTCCTGATCGGTGACAGCGGCACCCCGTCGCTTAGTAGCACCAACACGCTGTCCATCCGCGTGTGTGACTGTGATCCTGACGGCGTCGCCCAGGCCTGTGGTGCAGAGGCCTATACTCTGCCTGCGGGACTCAGCACAGGTGCCCTCGTCGCTATATTGGCCTGCGTCCTCACACTGTTGGGTGAGTCACCGTCGCCCTGTCCCTCGGCTGATCCGATTGGCCGGCACTTCACTGACAGCTTGATTGGATCCTGTGTTAACTCATTAGCTGATTGGTCTCTCCAGGTGACAGCTGATTAGGAACCATTCTTGAAGAGCTCTGTGTAAACACTTCATGGTGTTATTGCATGAGCAGCTTTGATTGGCTGATTGACAGATTAATCGTTTGGCTAATTGATTTATTGAGGGATTGATTCCAAGACAGTTTATAGCCCGGCCAAATCATTTTTAGCGCGTGGGTCACAGCAAGGTTGAAGCTCTCTGCTTTTAGAGAGCTTGTAAAGTAAGGGGATAGTTGCTAACAAGATTTGTTGTATTTTACTGCACTGACATGCATATCAGACAGTTTAATAATTTGCTTTGCTAGAACATTGCCTCGGAACCTACAGTATTTTAAATAAGCTTTAATGAATGTTTGTGTAGTGCTTAGAACATAAGAACTTAAGAAGGATTACAAGCAATAGTCAGTCTTGCTTGTTTAGATATTTCATATTTCAGATTTAGTACAAATTTTTATGGAGTGGTGATTTGAATTTATCACAGGATAGTGTCTCTGTTGTGTTCAACTTGTTCCTAGCCCTGGTAGTCCTTTGTGTAATGAAATGTTTCCATTTGCACCTAGTTTCCATTCCCGCTCTGTGCTGCTGAATCCTTTATAACCGCAAAGAGCTGATGCTGAAAGAGCGGCAAACCTTGCCTAATCTGCCGAATTGCATCCCGACTTCAGAGATTCTTAGGGTTTTTAGCTTGTATCTCCTAACCCATCTTGGCTCAGAAGCTGCAGAGAGCGATCATTTGTATGCACTTATGGAGGAATATCTCGCTGAGGTCTTTTATTGATCATCATTGATGATCGCCCCCAATGCCTTTTGTCAGGGATACTGGTGTGAGGGGGTTTCTTTTTGAACATGGCTCTTTAAATTTGTCCTGGCAGCCCTAGTTAACTCAGAACCATCCCCAAGGTCTCCTCAGGCCTGTATAACTGAACCCAGCTGACGATCTTCCCTTAACACTTCTGATTGGGACTCTGTGTCTTTGAGTTATCTCTCCTCTTTGATCACGGCGATGCTGATATGCTGGATCTGTCCGGGGAATTTTGGGCTCTGTGAAAAGAGCAATAAATTTGGTAGCAGGAAGAGGCATTGAACAGCAGTGGAGTGAGGGGGTACATCATTCCCCTGCCCCCCATGCCTCTCTGGCTGCCACTGAACTTCCTGCTCTCTCCTCCAACATCTGCTCATGCAGAGGCGCCCTTAACACCTTGAACATTATTATTGCTAAATCTGTGTGAGGGACCCTGTCTGTAGACCTGATCCTGTGGGAGAATGGGGGCAGGGCGGTCCGCCGTGTGTCCTGATGTGGGGCCCCCTTTCAGTGAACAGTGGTACTGCGGCACTGGCGAAGCCCTACACTCTGCTAGCGTAGCATCGATTCCACGTAATGGATCGTTTTCGCTATTCAATTACAGCAAATTGTAGATAATGTTGCATCGATCCATCTCGCCACCAGACATCCGTCTTGTCTTGGGGTGTGACGCTGCTGCTTAATCACACTGCATGCGAGCGTTCGTGTGTCTGGGTGGGGTTAGCGTGAAGCGTTAAGGGAGCTCCTGTGATCAGGCTGTGCTTTATGGCACGTGATGGTGGCAGAGGGTACAAAATGGAAGGGATTTCCCCCTCCTTTAAAAAGGGCTGCCTGGTGCATTGTGGGGGGCCCTTATTTGCAGCATTTACACAGTACTTACCACAAGTAAGGAGAATACAACAACGTGATTTAACACCCCAATCGAGCTCTGCTTTGTACTGACTCCTGTCTGTACAGAACCAGGTTTAGACACTAATTATCATCCAGACTAGCAGGCCATAGTAATGTTCTTACCTCTAGCACTCATATTTAAAGAGGTGCAGTAAATGTGTCTGTTTGTACAGTATTTATAAAGGCTTTTGAATCTCCTGCCACACTGTAAGCAGGGTTTTTTCCCGGAATAGAAGCCGCCACCGTCCTGATTCTGTTTATCTCGGTCACAGCTGAAAAGCACCAACCCCATCATAACACTCAGAGTTCAAAAACAGCAAAGCGAGCGGCTTCTAATGTGATATATAACACAGATACCACCTGCCCTGCCCGCCCGCCGCTGACTTCACTGTCTCTGTTTTCCTATTGGATCTATTCCTCCCTGAAATTGGGGGGGGGGGGGGGGGGGGGGAAACAGGGATAGGTATTTGTCGTCACCAACAGCCCGGGTCTCGTCCCCAAGGCAAAACGTCCCCCCAGTTTGGACATTTACCCGCACATT
>JAOYFF010000104.1:1116304-1140674 GCA_025773925.1 Cryptomyrus ogoouensis | reverse complement strand
TGACTCATTTCCCCGCGCGTACAAGTTATCTTAGGTCAGCGTTCACGGTTTGACTTCTGAGATTCAGATCGAGTTCTCGGTAATTTTTTTCCGAACTGGTTGGTTCGACTTTTAAGAAATTCGAGTTCTAATGAGTTTGAGAACTGAGGTACCTCTGTATATACACACATGGTATATATACACATCTGGTATATATACACACACGGTATGTATGCACACAGTTTGCAGCACACACAGATATGCAGCATCTGCTTCTTTCTGTACTGGATTATTAGTAGTTTGCACATCTCCCGGGCAATGCATCTCCAAGTAAGTGGGGGGGCTCATTGTCTGTCCATCTGTCCATTTCTCACCTCAGAATGAGGGTCTCACATGTCACAGTCTGCAGACACATCTCCCCCCCACCACCATCGGTCTAAATGGCCATAGTGAATCACTCAGCATTTTTTGGAGAAGGATGAGACCCTTGTCTTATTTCATGCTCTTCTCTCTCTCTCTCTCACACACACACACACACACACACACACACTCTGACACACTCACACCATCCAAGAGGCTTCCTCTATGAATATTAATTTAGAGAAGCAAACACCATATGTTCATTTCAATGTAAATTTACATTCTGCATTGTAAAATATGACTATGGAACGAGGTCCGCTTTCATTTTATACTTTTATTTGACATTTTGAATAACATAGAAGAGACACAGTGCTGATGTCAGGCCTGCTTTCGTTTTTTGAATACCTGCAGCGAGGCTGGTGTGCGATGCACACTGCAGGGGGCGTAGCGGTGGCCACTCGGAGAAGCTCTCTGTCATCTCAAGGTGGGGGGGTGGGGGGTTTTCTTGGTGCTGTCGGCTCCTGTGTAGGGGCAGATATAGTGACGGCTGCCTGGTCCACCACGGGCTCACCCTTCTGGTCATGACTGAAGTCCACTGTCACACATGGTCTGTGACTGTATGGAGACCATTGCAGTGTCGTCACGGTTACGTAACTGCACCGGGCATTAGCTCCCCTGTTACATATCTGTACATACCGGATCTCTCAGCACCCTCAGTTTTCTGCTGCCGCGTGAATCAAGACGTGTCAAAATATTTTGCCAAATGCAGCCTTTGTTTCCGTCTCAGAGGCGTAAATGTCACCCCATTAGCGGCCTGCTATCTTAATTACCTCGAATAATCGTTTCATACTCTGGCTGCAATGAGCGGCTTGCGAGGACTGAGAATGATGAAGGCTAGCGGAGAGTGACTGCCGTCATAAGACACGCCTAATTATTTGTTAACTGGTTAGCTGAACGAAATCTAAAAGGGCAAATCGCAAATCTCATTCACCTTGGCACTGAGTCCTAATAAAGAGCGTTTTAATTTAACGGGAATTGACCTGGTTGGGCTGACACGCCAAGCTTGAGAAGGGGAAGCGTGCACGTCACTCACATAGTGAGTAGTGAGAACGTGTCTCACCCTGGGAAAATACCACTGAAACAGGACATGGGGGGGGCGCCGTCATATTCAGCAAACATTCATTATTTGCAATTAGCAGAAAGTAATAAACTGAGAATTTGTTGATTCCGTGCTTTAATTGCACTGGTAAGATTTTGGAGGCTCAGAGAGCCGCATGGGGGGTGTCTGCTCCAGCCAAATGGAGAATCGCCACGGACTGACCAAGCCCTCCGTCAGCGCAGTGGCGAGAGAAATTTCATTCTAAACGTTCGTCGTCCATCGACCCGTAAACCCTGAATCTAGCCGGGTATCCATGCTCCACTGGCACCCCTGCTCTCTGAGAGAAACATGGATGGTAAATAACATAGATGTTCAGTGTGGAGTGGGAAGATCCATGGCGTCGGGATGGATTCAGCCCAGTTAGCTTGGGAAGGGGATTAGCACCCTGGGAAAAGGATAAGCATCCTGCTAACTGGGAGTCTTGCGCACTCGCTGTGTGGTTTCAGACGGCGTTGGTGACGGTCTGTCAGCATCCTGAGGTTTCGCTGGAGTCCACAGCCTTCTGCAATCCCCGTGACACATCAGGACAAATTATACCGAGCAACTTTGACAGCAAGATGCATAAACAGGTCCATCCTCACGAGTTAAATGCTTATGCAGCTCCGCAGCTTGTGTGACCGGACTCCTCACTTTCTCTCTGGTGTTGTTGTAGCATGTTTGCCATGGTCATTCCTGTAAAGTCACCCCGCAGGACAACACGTTCCTCTTTCCGGAAGGCGTTCCATAAACAGCCGCTTTACGCTCCAGTGAGATAGTTCCCAAATCCAAGTGACCTTCCAAGTTCAGAGTTAAATGCCTGGATACACACCAACTCTGCATAGTCTGGTCGACAATCACACTTTTCTTTCACAGCTTTCTCTGTTCCTTTGTACATAAAAATGTTCTCTCTTGCTTTTGTACTGGAAAATTTCAGAACTGATCTTAACTTTGAGTCGTGTATAATTTTCAATAAAGACATGAAATGGTTTCAATCTGAAATGCGTACCATCTTTTATATGTTTATCTGTGTTTGCTTAAAATGTTCCCACAAATACGAGCAGGTTTTTTTTTCTTTTCTCGGAGTCCCAGGTGTCGAGCAGTTTCCCATAATAACTTAAATTATGAACAGCAGGCAGGTCATATCATCTCCAGAAAGGAATTTATTGATTTGACCTCTCAGAACTCAAGAGACTGTCAATCAAGCCATTGTTAACCAGGCAAACAAATTCTATTATTTTCATGCTGTTCCTCTGTGATGGTGGTAGAGCAAAGTGACAAAGACAGAAAGACAGGCCTCCCGTGACACAAGAAAGACAGGCCTCCCGTGACATGACAAAGAGAGAAAGACAGGCCTCCCGTGACATGACAAAGACAGAAAGACAGGCCTCCCGTGACATGACAAACGACAGTGGATCTGCAGTGACTAAACAGCAGAGTAGCATTATGGTTATGGATGTGGTGTTGATCCTGATTATGCTCCTTTGAGGGCTCATTCTGTCCTCCACTTTGGGCTGGAATAGTAACACAGTGTTGTGGCCTCACAGTCTGTTGTAGCAGGCACATAGCCATATAGAAACCCCCCAAACCCCCAAAGAAAACATCCTTGCTCCCAATGATCAGATCTGGCAGTAAAATTACTAGTTTGCAGTCCTCTTGAAATACACTTAAGTCCCCCGGGTTGGCGAGAGTTTATCTCACCCCGGTTGCCAATCTACCAAGAGGGCCCCTCCATAAATTTATTTTACTCCTGCTCCATTTCTGCGTCTACCATCTGCGTGTTCTCCTGTGTCTCTGTGGGTTTCCCCTGGACACCCTACTGCCATCCCATAGTCCAACAAACATAACATAGAACTCGCTATTCTTTCGATTCTGGAGACCTGCTAATTTATCACAGTATATTTTCACGTGTAATTCTTGACGAGAGCTATGAAATTGGTTCCTGGTGCTATTGACGCCTACATTTCTGCGAGTTGTTTTAAGCCAAGCGAGAAGCCTGATGCCATGACTCACCCTGGATACAATCCTGTCCTGAATTTCCACCAAAAGAGAAAGGGATTAAAATTCCTAAACAAAAAAAAAACAAATAGCAAAAAGTCACTGCTCCTGTGTTTCTGTTTGTCCTCAAAATATTTGGCAATGTATAAAGGGCAGAACTGTGAGCCGAGATGCTGACATCAGGATTCAATATGAGCACTGAACAGGAAAAATAAAATAAAGCATGATCCATGTTCGCCTAATATATTATAAATTCTGGAAGACTAGGGCAAAACTTTAAGCTTGTGGGAGTTTTACTTACAGAAAAATGTTCTGAGGGCAGAAGAAAAAAATATTTGGTTCAGAGAGAAAACCAATGAGATTGTAGAGGAGGTGGGTCCAAGTAACTACAGGAGGCAAGACCAAGACTTCTGATTGATTGGTCCCGCCTCCTCGACAATCTGATTTTTTTTTCTCTTTGAACCAACCATTTTTTTCTTTCAGCCCTCAGAACATTTTTGTGTTAGTAAAACTCCCATAAGCAAACTGCAGTAATAATAAAAGCACAAATAAAGACGATTATTGGGCAAAAATTATGGACTAATTCATCTCTGAGACTCATGTGACAGTCGCAGCAGGTTGACAATCAGTGACTTAATACAGCTCAGGAATGGAATTATACTTCAGTCTATAATGTGAGTTATATGAACCTTGTAATCAGGGCTGTCTAATTCTGAGGTGTCTGAAAAGCCATCATTATAAAGTTATTAAATCACATGTAAGTGGTTAGTTGTTTCAGGCTATAAATGAAGTTGCTTCAAGAAGTTTTGAAAGTCTTATTAAAGTCATTACGGCCAAAGGAAGCATATTTATACAGATGAATTATTTTGTTTTTTAGAAGGAGTTTTTATTGGTTTCAATCAGCATTGCAGTAACGGCAACCCTCTCTTCAGTGGCCAAGAGTTTAATTGAGGCTCGATATAATTGACATTGTTCTTTCTTGGAGACAAAGGTCTTTAACAGCCAGCAGGCATCCCAGTAGCGCCTCCTACTGGCTGCAGCCTGCCAACACTAATCGATGTGTCACTCCTTAAAATGTGTAGGCCTCTCTGCTGCGCCCATTTGTCTAATTGCTTGTTTCAGTTATAAGTAATTATCATGCAAGTTTGGGTGTCTGGCAGAACCAGAGCCCAAAAGATCCCTGCAAATGTCCTTTTTTTGTAAAATGTCCAGTCAGTTTTTCCACTCTCTCACTCCATTCGATCCCACGTGTAAGAGTCAGTCTCCATAGCAGCAACTTTCTGCAGAGATATTGAATTTCTTGCAGAAATACATAAAAGATATTCATATTTCTGACAAAATAGCCGTAAGAAAAATCCAATTATCCCCAGAAGCTTCTCCAAAACTAATTAATACCCCCCAAATACCATGCATGCAATCAGTCAGTCATGTCGCAGTGAAGTGGACCGGGACAAGGACCAGGCCGGAAAGGAAAAGTGTCCGCATCAAGCCTTTGGCGTAAAATTACTAAACCCCCCCCTCCACCACCACCACCTTTCAATTAAGAGAGTCAGATGTTAAACCACTCTTGCACTGAAATTTATCAAGGTTTTTAAACTTAGGAATGCATTCCATTCAAGACTGAAAAATTTCATGTCACATTCGTGACTGTGGTGGTGCCCCAACAGTGAAATGAAATTGCCACTACTCCAGCGCAATAGACAAGGTAGAAGGATAACCAAATAAAAATAGCATGTTGACAAAATAAGTCCTAAAAACACAAAAATATATAAAAAGCAACGATAAAACGTTATAAGAAAAGATACATTCAGGGTGCAGTTATAATCTCTTTTAATTGGTGGTGTTAATGATAATGGCCTGAGGGCAGATATAGAAAGACATTCATCATTTAGTCTAATCAATAAGAGTGTCCTTTGACACATGTAGAAGCAGACAGTGCTAGCAGATTCGGCACAGATTTGACAATAAGCACTTTCATGTGCCGATATGAATGGTGAAGAAGATCCATAAAGGTTCTGGCTTGGAAGGTGTCCGCACTGTGCTGGGGACCGACGTCAGCACATGGAGAGGCCGTGTGGAAGCCCCAAGTGCTCACAGCAGGACACTAATCAAGCTCCTTTTCGTCCCTCAGCCTCGAGACAGAAGGGGGACTGTGGCAGGAGGTGGGGGATGAGGAGAGGGGCTGTTTATCCCCCGGAAAAACAGGCTCCCCTAGGACAGGCCAACTGTCACTAGTAGACCCCAGCTTAAGATTACAGATGGATGGATGGATGGATGGATGGATGGATAGATGGATGGATGAATGGATGGATGGATGGATGAATGTTACGACTGTAACAGATCCCATGTCCAAGAACATTTTCTGAATGTCTATGATCTTATAGACATCTGAAAGCCTAAAATTTCCGAGATGTGTCACTCCTCGCTAGCTGACAAAGTGGTCTATACTTCACTCTGGCTTCACAGAGCACCGGAGCGAAGAGTCATCGCCTGGGGTTCATGTTTCTGTTCTGGTGCTCCAGGACTTAAGCGCTGCTTTTAACATCCTAGATCATCCTGTTTTCTTGGACTGTCTAGAAACTCCTGCCAGACTTCGCTCAGTTTTTTGTAGTAAATGATGAATTGTTAAAATACTCAGCAGTCAGGTGTAGAGTTCACGGGCCTCGGTGTCAGGCCCGATACCTCCCTGCCTCTTCACGCTAACCCTAACCCACTACTTGCCGGTAACGACTCTGCGTAGCGACCCCAGGGGCCCTGCTACATGGCTTGTCACGTGGAAGGTGTCATCGCTGAGCTTCCAGGCTCGTCGGCGGCTGTCCTCGACAGCACTGCCACAGTCAGCTCAGCGTACCGCCGTTAATAATTAATCACAGGCGATTTTCTCCTCAGGATGGAGAAACGCAGCAGCCCCTGAAGTTACATTAATATACAGAGTGAGATGTTCGGCACAGTCAGCCCCCAGGGGGTCCAGTGGGGGTGTCTTCTACTCTCCCCCCATCATGATTAATTTAATGAGTCTGCAGCGACATCACCCTATCCATCCATTCCTGAGATACAGGAGGCTGTCTGTGCACCATCCACATTCCTCCACATATTCAGGCCTCCTGGAGGTCCAGTGGATGCCCAGTAGGGGTATCTCCTACTCTTCCCCAATATGATACAGCTCAGCTCCATCCCTGAAAGGGAAACCGCTGTCTCTGCACCATCGACACATTCTGGTATTGGTGGGTCTTCAGTCGAATAGATAGTCCTGCGCTGGAGTGGGAGGGCGAAGGAGGTGATTAAACGTGCAGGAGGCAGCGGCGGCAGCTCCAGTCAGCTACCCCCCCCCCCAGCTGATGTTTATTCATGTGTTTATGCGTTTGGACTGCAGGTTCCCTGCTAGCTGTTACTCCTGCTCCCTTATAGATTTACTCTGGAAAGATCACGCTGCTTTTCATCTGGGGGCTGAGGGAGTCAGGACGCACAGGGGCGAATGGGGGGGGGGGTTACTTACGTTCATCCGGAGACGGCAGGCTATCCGTCATTCCTCCTGGGGGGGGTTAGACACTGAAAGGCAGCTGCTGACACGGCAATGATAAGCTCCTCACTGGAAAGCTTCATCCGAATGACTAAATTAGTAAACCCAAATCATAGGTTAACTAAACTAGTTAACTAAATCACAGGGATTATGGTTCAGAACTCACCTCAGCATGGCATGTGTCTAATTATTACTGCAGCAGCTATTTAATTAGTATAGCAGCCAGCATGCATCACAGTGTAGCGAGCACTGTGCCTTTGAAGATTTCACATTGAAATCTGTATATTTTAGTATGTGTGTCTCTGTGTGTAGTTTGCGTGTGTGTGCAGTTTGCGTGTTCTCTCTGCCCGTTCCCCTCAGCTCTCGCGTCCTTTGACGGGTCGGCGCCCGGCCTCTGTTGCCGCTGTACCCCCCCGTGCCTCTGCGATGTCACACTAGATAATCGGTTTCGGGAAAATCGCACGGAGTCGCCATACAGGCACGGGGCCTGAGCAGTGCTGGGAATGCTGACACGCGGCAGTCGCCGCGGTGTGCGTGCGAAGCGGGACCTGCCGCTTATTCTGCACGGCGTGAGGGGCCGCGATGGACCCCATTCGGGGCCTTATTCACAGAGAGAATGGAGATGCTGGATCACAGGCGTCTCTAAGCGCTTAGACAGTGAGCCCTGCACCCGTCGGCAATCTCAGGGTGTATTTATATATGAAAGGCACATCTCTCTATTGATTTCTCCATACAAATTGCTGGCTTAAAAAAAATTGATTGATATTCCTGGGTGGGAACCAGTGGGGGGGAGGGGGCTTTGTTTGCCTAGGGGGGCAGCTTTTCCCCAAATATTATACACTGAACAAGATTTAACAAAACTACGGGCACACACATATGAGCCTCTGCTCTTGCTTTTATTATTAAGTGAAGAGAAAAGCACTGTCTTCCACCCTCCCCTTCCGAATCCCCCCCCTCGCCCCCGCTGGGCCCCCACACCTGCTGATCCTTCAAGATCCCCTCTTCTTCATGCCACAACAAGACAGACTGGGAAGCACGTGAGCCAAACCGGCCATCAGGGCCAGCTCCAGCATGACCGCCCCCACCCCTAGGGGGCGATCAGGGACGTGTGGCTATCAGGGGCTCGGGCACCCTGGCTGCAGATTAAGTCCGGGGCTCCCGGCAGTGCTGCACCCGGCAATTCGGCCAATTCTTTTGGCATCCCCGAATCGGCTGCAAATCGCCAATGACTAAAGGGGAAGACATCCAGACTCCCTACTCCAACCCAAAACATGGCGAGAGTCACCGGAAGCCTGGCAGTATTGATGAGGAGAGGCGCTAACCATGATGACAATGTTAAGCTGCTGGGGAATATTCTACTCCCGGGTTTCCCGGATCCACTTGAAAAATGTCTCCTCGCCCTTGAGAAAAGGGGGAACGTAGCCATTAACACCAGGTCTGCGGTGGCCTTGAAGTTTTCATTCCCACTCCTGCTGCTCCACCTTTCTGGCACTTCCGTGTGATTTACTCTCACAACCAAGAGCTGAATCGCTCTTAAAAATAAGTTTGTTGGGTGATATACGAGGTTTGTTCTCTGAAATCACGCAAAAATGTTTTGCAGTTAGAGAGCAGTGATGAGAACAAAGGCCAGACGTGTCAGGAGCCTGACATCATATGGGGTGTGAGGGATCCCCTCACAGCATCACCCATAAATACAGCACAATAAACATCGGGCCGTATTTGTTTTCCATTAGACAGACAAAGGGGAGACAAAGGGGAAAATGATCTCTTACCTTTGGGCACTGGGTGATATTTCAGCACAGGTGCCTTTAAGATTATTCATGCCTGCATGTCAGAAAGCTGGTCTCAGAAGGGGGCGCTCTTACTACTACATTTGATGTTGGGAATAACTGAAGCTGGCTGCCTGATTGTCATTCGAGATCCTGGATCAGTGTCATGTAACCTCCACCCTAACCCCAGAACCAGGAGCTTCTCTCTATAACTGTCCAAGTCCCTCTACTCATAATCCCATGTGTCTGTGAGTCAAAATCCCTCTACTCATAATCCTATGTGAGTATTTGCAGGGAGGGACAATACTGCTTATAAAACAAGCAATCTTACAGCCGCCATCAACAAACAGATTTCTGGAAAATGCACCAGTGTCCTTAGGCCCCTTAGTGGTGTGGATGGGGTCTCTGCAGCCCCAAAGGCTCTGTAAGGAAACATGACCCGCTGACACACTTCACATCTATAATATATGGAGGGCAATATGAGTTGTAGCCAGAAAACATTTCATACTCTAATTCTCCTACAAGCCCAGCACATGAGAATAACCTCCTTCCACACATCTATAGAGAGAGAGCACACTGGACCCATCCTCAGGGGGTCTGATAGCAGGGCACAGGCACTGTGAAGTATGGCAGAACAACTCTGTATACAAAAAGCATCCATCCACTAATAATTATAAGTGACAAGCTGAGTGCCGTAGTTTGGCTTCCTCTTTCAAAGCACAGGGCTCTTTCTTCCTAGATAAATCGGTGCCGGTATGTACACGCTAAATACAATCAGATACCGATGCCGTTAGCGAAGGATCGAATTCCCATGACGGCCACAAGATTTTCACATGAAAGATCATTTTCAGATGAGAACGATCAGAGGTGACATACAAGGAGCTGATTCAGTCAAAGGAAAACAGAAGCTTTTTTATATAGTCAGCAAATAACAGCAACAAACGAGAAAACAGCACGTTTAGCTTTGGAGTTTTACAAGCAAATTATTTCCAATTCAAAGAATTTTTACGCACACCCTGTAAATTTAATTTCACAGCGGTTTTATGAATATTCAATTAAGGTGGCAGTGTATGAGGGCAGATATAATTCTAACGCAGATCGAATGTTTCCGTCATTAAATTCTTGCAATGATTATGGGCCATTAAAAAAGTGTTAAAACAGATTAAGCAGAAGAACAGCTCATATAAACGAATGGAAGTGTCCCTCAGGACAGACCTGTTAGATGCTGTTGGCACCAGCGGGATTTTTACTCACGCTTGTGGGCATTTGAGATAATCTGATATTAATGGTATTAATTATGATCCCCATACATTTCCTACAGCTGTTATCCAGGACAAGATCACAACAAGATGCAAATATACAGTAAACAACAATGGCTTCTAGTAACCCTTATGTCCAAGCGGAGTCCTTTTCTCAGAGAGATTCGTCGCTAAGAGGCAGCAGGAATCAACACAGGAATCATACTGTTATCAGTACTGTCAATAGGTGCGTAGCGAGAAATTAAGGGCACCTATCTGCAAGGGTATCCATACCTCTACTGCACCCCTGGTTGTCAGGGCAGTGTGTTGCCACTGCAATGTGCTGTGCCTGCAGCATGCTGTCACCACAGTGTGCTGTCATTGCCATGTGCTGTCACTATAGTGTGCCACCATTGAGGTGTGCTGTCACTAGACTATGCTGTCATTACAGTGTGCTGTCACTATACCGTGCTATCATTATATTGTGCTGTCACTAGACTGTGCTGTCATTACAGTGTGCTGTCATTACAATGTGCTGTCACTACACTGTGCTATCATTACAGTGTGCTGTCATTACAGTGTGCTATCATAGTGTGCTGTCACTACACTGTACTATCATTATAGTGCGCTGTCACTACACTGTGCTATAATTATAGAGTTCTGTCATTACAATGTGCTGTCACTACACTGTGCTATCATTATAGCGAGCTGTCACTACACAGTGCTATAATTATAGAGTTCTGTCATTACAATGTGCTGTCACTACACTGTGCTATCATTATAGTGTGCTGTCATTACAGTGTGCTGTCATCGCAGTGCACAGTAGCACAACGTCTGAATCACCACTCAGGTCTGTGTTTTTGCTACAGGGACCCCGTTTGGCCTGTTCCTTACTGATCAGTCTAGGATCCGGTCCAGAAAGGCCAGTTCAGCACAGCGAATTGTATTTATGACATTACATGGGATGAACAGGGGTAGGGTGAGGAGTAGCATGAGGCAGGATTATCTGTTCTGGCAGCTACAACTGCAGAGATAGCCAAACCCCCTAGTTTCTAGGGCCTCAACATGGCCTCTTAAGAGAAAGTCTCACTTTTCCTCACCCACGTCCACAGCAGGGAGTCAGAATGTCCCGGCATGATGAAGCATTTAATGCAAATGCGTTTTGGGAAACAAATCGACCCACGTACCGGATCGCAGCTTGATGACTCACTCTGATATTTGGGCTCATCAAGGCTGGTGATGGATGGCATGGCAGGAAGCCGTCCCCCCCCCCACCCCCTCCCAGACCCCTGAAAAGCGGGACTCTAATCAACGCCTGGCACCGATCGATGGCAGAGTCAGGGCCTCCTGTGCGGTCAAGGGCTGCCCTCAATGTTACCTTTCATACACTGCAAACAAACAGTCTGATCAAGGGGAAGAGATGCTAGCTCTGGGAGTGCTACCATCACGGACTTGGGGACAAGCGGATCACCTCCCTGGTCCCAGCTGCTGAAGGATCCTCTGTTAGACACAGCAAGACCCTGAGAACAACACTCAGGGCTGAACATGCATGACTTTGGCTCCAGGCAGGCCTCTCATTCTCCCATAATGCATCCTTCCAAACATGAGAAGAATGTGAGATCCTGAGGTAGGATTCTAAATCTCAGCACTGGCATATCAACTAAACCCCATGCTACCACTGAAGTATCTCTGTAGACGAACATGAACTCATATATATTTTCACAGCTGCACCTACATAATGGGTAATGTCTCTCATAGTGTGAGGAAAACAGCAAAGCTCAGCATGTCAGCTGTCTTATATACAAAAACACAAACAACACGTGTGTGCATATGCATAGCCCTAACCAAACACGTATACTCCACCTCAGACAAGAGCCAGCTCACATTAAATTCTCTCGAGATATGTTGTTTTCTATGTTTGCCCCTGAAAAAAACAAATAATTCTTAAAGTTTCAGTGTGATGTTTTTTTTTTTATATAATGAGATAGACAGCAGAAAATGGATATAAAAGCATAAATGTCTTAAAAAGAAGGCGAGCGCCAGTGTGAATATAGCAGAAAGCGCAGCGAGTCCATGGTAGGGAAGGACAAGAATTAAAATAGGTCAATTTACAGGAAAAATCCAAACCGTTTGTTCACGCAGGTTTAGCTGCTCAAATCTCAACCTAATATGTCCTGGTGATGTAACTCTCAGACAGGAGAGCGAAACTCCCGGAGGCGTGTTGTCGACATGACTTTCAGCAGCGTAAAAAGCCTGTTACGCTCGTGCATGTGTGTGAGCTGAGCACGAAAGCACTGAGGGTGCTTGGAGGAAATGTGCTCCACGCTGTTCGCCCTGCGTTACCATATTTTTCTTTACCCTTTCACACTATTTGTCAGAGGTTGGGATTCAAGTCACAAATCTGATGACTTGTGAATCAACTCGGCAAAACAGATGGAAAGACTAGAACTCGAACTTGAAGGCAAATGACTCGAGACTTGGACTCGACTTGGACCCTATGATTCAATACTTGGACCCGACTTGGACCCTATGACTCGAGAAGACTTGAGATTCCCCTCTGGATACCACAACGTTAATTCTATAATTTCCGCATTCTGCCATCTCCATTTTCATTTGTCTGAATGCAAGGTCTCCTGAGATAGTTTGTTGGAAAGATGCATCACTCCTGCATATACACAGGCATAAAAACTGTGTGAGGACTCTTTTCAACCTATTTCTGCTTATGAAGGAATGAAGGAATTAATTAACTGTGATGGACTTTTGCTGCTGCAAGTTTTAATCACTAAAGGGAAAAAAACTGACACAGGTAGGGACTCGAGTTAAATGACTCACAACTTGACTCAGACTTGAGTCACAAATTTGATGACTTGTGACTCAACCCCAAAAACAATGGAAAGACTTGGACTCAACTTGGATTTGAGGTCACATGAATTGAGACTTGACTTGGACTTGGAATGTTTTGATTTGAAACTTGACTTGTACTCACCAAGGAGTACCTTGGTCCCATTCCTGCTATTTGTGCTTCAGAACTCCATGTAACTATCCATACATCTTCTAGCCACTTATCTCAGGAAACAGAGGGACACCCGGGACAGAGATTCCGGGTCGCCTAATAGCACGCCTGTGTGCTGTGCAACACACCACAGCACCGCACCCTCTCAATGTCTAAAATAAGGCAGGCGAACCTGCTTTAGAAACCTCTAAACCATTCTTGTATCATGTGACCTTATTACTGTATCTGTTAGCATACATTTATTTAAAATATATAAAACTTCACTTTTTTAATGCATGCAATTTAACAAAGCATTTTAATCTTCCTTCAGTATTTTGCATCACAGTTAAATAAACTCAGTCAGATGTTTACCAAACATTGGCAGGGAATGGTGCTTGATTTGGCATGTCTGTGTTTCCTGACCATATCGTGCCCCCACGGTGTTCGCTGTCATGGACTAGAATCCTGTCCAGGGTGTCTTCTGCGTCATAACTAAGCGGAACAGTAATGCCATTTGGGGAATCCTGTCCAGGGTGTCTTCTGCATCATAACTAAGAGGAACAGGAATTCCATTTAGGGAATCCTGTCTGGGGAAACCCCCATCTCAGGGTCTCTGCTACCAGGGAGCTCTGCACTGGACAGGTGTCTATGGATGGATGGATCTTACCATGGGCTGCATGAAACAAAGCACAGGGAGACGGGTTCCTGCCCAGATGTCCTTCTTATTTTGTCATAATGCATTAAGTCTAATTCAAAGTCGAAGTAAACTTTATTGCCTTCTCAGCCATATTGAGAGAGACGAAATTGCGGAGTCCACAGTGTAACAAAATATTATGTGTGCAAATTGGAGAGTGTAAATTAAATAGAAAAAAATTAAATAGAAAATAAATAAATAACACAAGACATTGTGCAAAGCCATATAGGTCAGTGCAAAACTAAGATAAGAAGCGGTAAGCAATATGTACATTGGTGCAACGTATAGTATTATAGTCTAGTGTTATATAGTACTATAGTATAGGATTAAAATGCATATTAGCATGTGACAGGTTTTCCTTAATAATGCTACCAGTGAAAAGCATATGTGAGCTTCTGGACAGCACAGTCCTGTGACTCTGGAACCCTGGAAATGGGTTCGGCTGATGAGCCACCTGAGAGCGGCAGGACCTCATCGCCCTGGAGCCTGCAGCGTGAAACATCTCCATAGAGCGCAGGTGCACCAAAGCCCCTGCTGAGGAGCTTCATTACAGCAGCCTCATCCTGGCTGGGCTCAGGCCAGATCCACCACCAACACCCCTGTCTTCCTGCTGCTCTGAGAGACCTTCCCACTGCTCTGGCCATTTGTGGATTCTGCTGCCTCTTAATCTCTTAATTAGGGCAATCGTTTTATCATTTGGCCGCAGATCCGTGCAGCGACACGGCCGCACTCTGCACGTCGTACACCTCCGTGCAGTGAATGACGGAGAATGACGGTTGTCAGGCATCCGGATCGCACCATTACATGTGACAATTACTACATTAATCCAATTGATACAGCGGAAGTCAGAGAATGACCACAAAAAATAGCAATAATAATCAAAATCACAGTAACAGTTTTATGGAGGCGCCTTTTGTCTCACTGGATTCTTTTTATCTGTCAATTGTTCTATAAGAAAAGAAGAAAAAATATGAATTTTTACTGCTGAAGTGTCAGATAAGGACCCTGAGACCTCAGCTAGATGTCTGGGTCTGCACCACTATTCATCTCCTGGAGTGCTGTGGTCTGAGATGGATAACTGCTGACCTCCGTCACTGTCAAAACAAACACGTTAGTGTTTCAGCAGCTCTCCATCTCTGGCTGTATCGCCGTCATGAACAATCATGCGCTGTGGGCAGGAAAAGGCCATGATTCCCAACACAGCTCACGCAGCTCAGACAGCTGAACGCCCCCTGCAGGAAGACCTGTGAAAAGCATGCTGATTCCCAGGACGAAACGGCACAGGACAGAGAAAGGCAGGCGGGTGGTCCAGGCATAAGGACACTCAGCCTGACCTCAGTGTTTCAGCGAAATCCAGCATCCAGGCCGTTTCTTTGGAGCACATTCAGGTGGTAGTGATGGTCACCTGGGGATGAGTGAGCGGGACATTTAAATAAGCGGTCATGTAACGGTGAATAGGGGACACCGTGGATAGCCAGTGGTGTGACGCAGCTAAGGGACTGGGACAGGGGGGTTTGTTAAGACTCAGTATGTCACCCAAGGAGATGCAGTGCTTCAAAGAGCCTGCAGTGTGTGGGCCTGAAACAGGTTACCGTGCATACAGAAGCAGATGCTCATCCAGTGAAAGAACATTATCAGCAATGAACCTTTTTCACACACCATAGTTTTAACAATGATCAAAGTCAACTTTTCTGTAGTTGAATAGGTGTCATTCATATTGCAGTTAAATAAGTATCTTTTTATAATGTTAGGGATGCTCCTTGTATATACATACATGGTGTAGGATTCCTGGGTTTAAACCTGGCTGTGGTTCAGACTCCACAGGAGATAGGCGGTTAGGTTGGGGTAAATCTTGTTCTCCAAACCACTAGTGAGATGCAACAGGCCACTGAAGCACCCAGGAAAAATGAGGCAGCCAGTCAGATTTGGGGAATGTGTAACATGTGCTTTGAAGGGTGTGATAAAGTGCCTACACAGAGATATGTTGCCTTTCCTGAGTTAACGCAGAGCACTCTCCCTGTTTTCCTACTGCTGGATGGCCATACTGCTCTGTTCATTTATGGTGAGAATACGACATAACAAAACAATACTATAGAATTGCTGTGGGACAAATCCAACATAGACAGCTAAATCAAGTCACACTAAGGTTTCTGTTCAGCTCCTCAAAGCTATCCATAGAAAACACTTCAATATGGGATAACCGTGTCTACTAATGCTTAGTCATGCTGGTTATACAGGTCTTTTCATGTTCTAATCTTTTATTAATTACATTGATAAAAGTTCCCAAGCAGATGCAACATCCCGTGGTGAGAGGAAAGCACAGTGATCAGGGATGGTGTGTTACCATGGTGAGAGAAAGGCACAATAATCAGGGATGGTGTGTCACCATGGTGAGAGAAAGGCACAATGATTAGGGATGGTGTGTCACCATGGTGAGAGAAAGGCACAAAGATCAGGGATGGTGTGTTACCATGGTGAGAGAAAGGCACAAAGATCAGGGATGGTGTGTTACCATGGTGAGAGAAAGGCACAATGATCAGGGATGGTGTGTCACCATGGTGAGAGAAAGACACAATGATCAGGGATGGTGTGTCACCATGGTGAGAGAAAGACACAATGATCAGGGATGGTGTGTTACCATGAGGAGAGAAAGGCACAGCGATCCAGGATAGTGTATTACAATGGTGAGAAAAAGGCACAGTGATTAGGAATGGTGTGTTACCACGGTGAGAAAAAGGCACAGTGATCAGGGATGTGTGTTACCATGTTGAGGAAAAAGGCACAGTGATCCAGGAAAGTGTGCTACCATGCTGAGAAAAAGGCACAGTGATCAGCGATGGTGTGTCACCATGGGGAGAGAAAGGCACAGTGACCCAGGATAGTGTATTACCATGGTGAGAGAAAGGCACAGTGATCAGCGATGGTGTGTCACCATGGTGAGAGAAAGGCACAGAGATTGGGGATGGTGTGTTACCATGCTGAGAGAAAGGCAAAAAGCTCCAAAACAGGATGACATTTGTTTTTGGGGACTTATGATTATTTTCCCATAATTTCTAGACTATCACTCGAGAGTTCTGTTTAGTTTTCTGTTATATAGTTAGATACAGACCTGCTGAAGTTTCCCACCTAAATGTGACCAAAAGCCAGCCGCAGTCCCTTTTGATGAATGAAGCTTTATCAAAATGAGACCTTTCCTTGGAATCTATCCTGCTTGAAATGTGTAAGCAGCTGCAGCTTGGCCATGATGTAATGATGCCAGACACATCCAGCCGAAATGTGCAGCTTGACAAGCCGGAGTGACCTAAATCAGCAGGCTAGATTGATGTCAGAGTCATTAGCATGCATCTAACTTAAAACAAATTGCTTTGGAGAAAACCTGGCATCTGGATCATTGAGAGGACAGACACAGAATACATTTGTTTTGAGTAAATAATCTACAAGAGGACAAATGGCGCACTTCCAGAGAGAAATCAAGACAAAAGGTCCCTTCATTCAAAACCTAATTATCTGAGAATATGCAATTTAAAGTGAAGGCCCAGCAAGGGTGACATTCAACCTCGAGGCTATTTCTTAAGCTAGTTTGATTATTGGACTCTGCCAACAGTCCGTTTGTTCATTCTTAAAATGCAGTGCACAGCCATGCATTGCCATCATCACCACAATGACATTTGACCCTGACACATTCCAGTGATTTTGCTATCTGAGGTGATGCAGTTCCCAAAGCAGACCATGATGCAGTTGGTCAGGATGCTCTCAATAGTTCCCCTGTAGAATGTTGTGAGGATGGGTGATGGGAAGTGGGCTTTTCTCAACTTCTGTAGAAAGTAGAGGCACTGCTGTGCTTTCTTGACTATGGAGATGGTGTTGAAGGACCAGGTAAGGTTCTCCGTCAGATGGACACCAAGGAATTTAGTACTCTGAACGATCTTCACAGATAAGCCATCGATGTGCAGCGGCGAGTGGTCACTCTATGTTCTTCTGAAGTCAACAACCATCTCTTTTGTTTTGTCTACAATCAGAGACAGGTAGTTGGCTCTACAGTAGTCTGATAGTCATTGTGCTTCCTCTCTGTATGCTGAATCATCATTTTTACTGCTGAGAACCACCACAGTCGTGTCATCAATAAACCTGAAGATGTCGTGAGTCATCAGTGTGAACAGCAGTGGACTGAGCACACAGCTCTGGGGGGCTCCAGTGCTCAGTGTGATGGTGCTGGAAGTGCTGCTCCTGTTCCTGACTGACTGAAGTCTCTCAGTCAGCAAGTCCAGGATCCATTTGCACAGAGAGGAGTTCAGGCCCAGCAGGCTCAGGCCCACCAGGCAACAAGATTTTATTCCAACCAACCACTAGTGTATGAAGAATCACAATCACAGAGTACTCAATTGTTTAGTTAAAGCAAAAGCTTGTTCTGGATTTTTACTTTCTGGACCTGAAATGGCCACCTCTGCTAGTGAGGAGAGCAGCAGGGTGTTGATGTGCCTCATGACGAGCCATTTGAAGCACTTCATAATGATGGGCGTGAGTGCAATGGGACGGTAGTCGTTGTGGATGGACACTGAAGACTTTTTTGGCACGGAGATGAGGGTGATAGTCTTGAAGCACTTAGGAACAACAGTGTTACTCAGAGAGATGTTAAAGATGTCAGTGAAAACATTTGCTAGTTGGTCTGAACATTGTATGAGTACTCTTCCAGGGATATTGTCTGGTCCTGCAACTTTCCGTAGGTTGAGTCTGCGCAGAGTTTTCTTCACATCAGCTGAAGTCAGACACAAGCACCTGGTCGCTGGGCAGAAGGATGATCTTCATCATCAACCTGCCATTCTGCACTTCGAATCGTGCGTAGAAGTTGTTCAGCACATCTGTGAGGGAGGCATCACTATCACAAGTAGGTGGTGTTGTCCTGTAGTTGATGATAGCTTGAACGCCCTACCACATGTGCCGTGTGTCATTGCTGTCCTGGAAGTGGCTGTGGATTTTCTGGACGTGTACGCACTTTGCCACTTTGATGACAAAGGGACAGTCTGGCCCTTGCTGTATTTAAGGCCTCCTTATCGCCTGAAGTATGTGCAGCATCCTGTGTCACCATCAGCGCATGCAGCTCCACAGTCATCCATGGCTTCTGGTTGGGGTGTATGGTGATGGCTTAGGTGACAGTAACATCCTCAATGCACTCGCTGATGTAGCTGGTCACTGATGCTGCGTTCTCCTCCAGGTCGACGTGGTCGCCATCGGTTGCAGCTTCGCTGAACATGTCCCAGTCAGTGCAATCAAAGCTGTGGTTCCTTCTGGTCAGATTTTAATTTGTGAGCTGCAGTTCTCTGATACTTTTTGGTCAATTTACAGCAGGGGTGGGCAATCTATTCTGCAAAGGGCTGGTGTGTATGCAGGTTTTTGGGATAACCTTTAGGTCAGCTGTTCAAACCCAGGTGTGAGGACTCTTCAGCCAATCAGTCCTCTAATTAGTGACCTAATTAGGGAGTTGCAGCGAAAACCTGTATATACAACGGCCCTTGCTGGATAAGATTTCCAACCCCTGACTTAGTGAATGTCAGGCCAAGGAAAGTGGTCATTGTTCCAGCAGAGGGAGTCAACTTAGAGCTACCAGACTCTCACTGCATACCACGGACCAGGAATATCACTGAGAAAGAGACAATTTTCTACTTCTTAGTAGGACTGGGTATTGGCACAGATAATTCATTTTGATTTGATACCGATTCAGTATCAGTTCAATAGGAATGAAATATGAAATACTATTTAGCAGCTTTCCATATTTGGAGAGATGTTCAAAAAGCACTAAATCAGGGCTGCCCAACCCTGCTCCTGTATCAGCTGTGCTAAATTAAGGCTGCACCTAAATTCTGCAGGATGGCAGGACTCCAGGGGCAGGGTTGGGCAGCCCTGCTTGAAATGGATCACTATTTCACAAAGACTGAGTCACCAAAAACAGATTGGGAAAACCAATAAAGAAAAGGTAAAATCCTCGTATACCAAAAACACAGGGGTATAATTCCTTAAAAACAAAACCAACCTGTCTTTCAAAGCAGAAAAAAAGACTAAAAACAACAAAATAAAAATTGGCAAGTCTAAAACTGACATGTCATGTTTCAGAAGGACCTTAAGATATGTGCCAAAACATAAATATGAGTTTGTAATTTTTTTGCATGAAGAGAAGGTCCACATGCATTCTCTGGTAGAAGAATTGATTCCAAAACCTCCTGGTGATGTCCAGTTAAATGGTTATGTAGGTATTTGTCAGGTTAAGAATTCAACTTAACACTTCAATGCTTGTGTACATGGGTAACACTGTTACAAACCTATATAAAATTCAAGCCGCAAACAGCTGTAACTTTGCAAACTTTTAGTGAATAGCTCTTCCCTAAACACTAAGAACATTTTCTAAACAAATGTAATGTTTTACATTGTTTTAGAATAATTTTAGCATCATAAAAATATGAAACTTTATATCCATATTAAATCATTTTCCAATCGAAATAACAACATAATATGATATTGTATAATGTTTCATAATGCTCATCATTATGCCATATGCCTTCCTTTTTATTTACATGTATAGCAAAGCACCCACCTCTCAAAATATGCTGACATCGGTGTTTGTACCTCTGTAAGGGTCCAGTGATCAAAATCCATTATCGGTCTTTATCCAAACAAGCTACATTGGGCAAACACTGCGAAAACAGCCACTAGATAATGTCCCATTCACTCCTCGCAGTTTAGGGACAAAGATTGGCAGTGGGTGTAATAAGGGTAAAAAAAGGTTGAAATGAGCAAGCTTCAAACGTTTTTACTTTATGCCGTGTTATTCTAAGTAATTCTGAATGGGGGGGGGGGGGGGATTTCCCAGTTACCTGGATAGCTTAAACCAAACGCCCAATAAGAAGAGAGGTAAATGGCATCATTCCTATAGGACAGTCCTTATATATATTATAGTTATCTGACTAATGAAGAAATCCTGTTTTGTGGAATACCCCCCAGGGAAATGAAACAATGGGAATGAAAACGTGTTTTTGTCTGAGCACTTTGCCATGTTCAGGTCCTTAGTGACCTGGCACTTTTTCAAAGACAGCTGGCCATAAAAAATTATTTTAAGCTATTTTGCAATAAATTTGTAGTAAATTGTTGAAGATGAAAAGGACAAGGCATGCACTGGGAAACCTTATGACCTTAGTTGAAGCTGGGTTACCATTCCTACAACGTGCCAGTTAAATACAAGTCAGTGATATGAGAGTACTCTCCACAGCGACGTAGTGAAACGGGATGAATCTGCTTTTTAAATTGCAGGCAGAGACCTGGAACTTCGTTAATGGCAGACAGGGCAATTGTGGACATTTCGGAGAATCCTGGTGACTCCACAGCTTTGCACCACGAAGCAAATCATCAGGGACAACAATACCTGGGACACATGCAAACGAAAAATATGGATACCTTTCTTACCAACCTTGGATCGTTCTTAAACCATGCCTGTGATACAAGTCATTCCAGTAATTAAACTTGGTTATTATAACTACATGCTAGCAACAGCAAGTGGCAGTAATCACAGATTTGGAACTAAGATGCATATATTGTATAACCCACTATTTGACAGAAACACAGAAGGATTGTTTAGCTGATCATGACGGAATCATGACAGCACTTGTAATTTGTGATTTTCAACATCCTGTTTCATGTACTTTCTCACTGTGACATTTGCAAGGTACAGACTCATTATCACTGTTATTTACCGTAACTCAGGGAACAGACCTAACATACTGAGCCACTCAGGGTCTGCTTGGGAAAGTCTGCCGCCTCACCGCCCCCCTGCCCCCCACATCATTCCAAGCTGCTTGGAAACACTTTACAGATCGCTGTTTAATCGACCTACTGAAGCTCAATACAACTGAGGTCTGGAAGCTTCATCCTAAACAGTCAAGCATGTACATAAACATGATGTCATGTAACTCAGTGAGATGTGGGAGGGGCCTGAGCCAAGCAGGAAAGGCCTTGTTAATTAAAGGTAATTGTGGGAGGGGCCTGAGCTCCATTAATTAAAGAGAACTGAAGTGAAAAGTGGGAGGGGCCTGGGCCAAGCAGGAAAGGCCCCGTTAATTAAAGGGAAATGTGGGAGGGGCCTGAGCTCCATTGATTAAAGAGAACTGAAGTGAAAAGTGGGAGGGGCCTGGGCCAAGCAGGAAAGGCCCCGTTAATTAAAGGGAAATGTGGGAGGGGCCTGAGCTCCATTGATTAAAGAGAACTGAGGTGAAAAGTGGGAGGGGCCCCGTTAATTAAAGTGAACATCTGCTCGGCATTTCTGAAAGGTGAACTGAAGCCAAGCATATGTTCATCCTGAATGGAGTGTGAACAGTGAGTATGTTTTATGGGCGTCACCATATGGCTGTTTTCCCCTGTGGTGGGAGAATCTGCAGCAAAGAAAAGTTTAAAAGAGTAATGATTACTAATAAAACTCCAAATACAATACAACATCATTCCCTATGATATTGCTCCCAGTTACTTAGTAAAGTAAAGTAAGGTACAGTATACCATATGATCACCTCAATGGGCCACATGGTTAATCACCCCAACCAACACAGGACTCACAGCATTAGCATTAGTCTTTCTCATCCCAGAAGCCATAGCTGTAAGTAAAAGTAAGTATTTTTTTATTATTATTAAACACCTTTCACAGACAACACATCCTCAAAGTACTGTACAAGGCTAAAGTGAAATAAAAAACATAAAACATAAAGGAAGCAAAAGTGTAAAATATCCAAGTGAAAATAGACAACAATACAGACCATAACATGATTTCACCGATTCACATTTTCCCAAAAGCCTGAGAAAAAAAGGTAAGTTTTGAGTTGCCCTTTAAAACCTTCAGTAGAATCTGCAAAACACAATGAAGGAGGAAGATCATTCCGCAGCCTTGGGGCAACAACCTGAAATGCCCGATCACCACGCGTTTTAAGTCTTGTCTGTAGAACACAAATGAGTCCTTGATCAGAGGACCTTAGAACACGGCCAGCTGAATAGGGATGTACCAGATCCATTATGTACTATGGGGTTCTGAGTATAAGGATCAATCTTAAACTTAATTTTAAGCTGTATATTGCTATGGACTGGCATAGTAAAAGTATGAAAGGACAATCCATGTTGCAGCTTAAAAAATAAGGGACTTCATTGAACAAAAAAAAAGCAAGAAACAAAAGGAACCGCGGCATCTAGCAAAGGCAGGTGGGTAGAACACAAGAACTAAAGCAAGGAGCAAAACTCGGGAGCAAATACAGCAGCAGAGGAGCAACTACAGCAAAGCAGGGAGCAAAACACAGGAACCATCACACATCACAGAGAACGACCAACTCAGGGATCAGGGCAATGGGAGGCACATATATACAAAGATAATGGGAGACAGGCGTGGGCTATTATTAACTACAAGGGAACTGAGAACTACAGGGCCCAGGTGAGGGCAATCAACAAGTACAGGACTGAAACATTAGGAATACATGTGAAACAAGACATTACACCTAAACCAGACACAGGCAGAGAAGTACAAAGAAAGATATAAGAAAACAAAGAACTTTTACTATAATATCCAACAAAGCTGGGGCTCAAACTCATGATGTTAGGAAAGCTTGATACACAGACACCAACTTAGCCCATTCAGCCACACGGTGGTTCAGAAAGCAGGGGAACATGCTAGGATGCTAAGTATATGGGATGGCCAACAACCAATCCTGACAGTATATGATATTTACATATCTCTTGTAGGGCAAATGGTAGCCTGGTGTGTTAACAATGCAAAGGTTGTGGGTTCAAACCCCAGCGGTCATGTGTAAATTGTAACCCCTCTCTCAGCTGTGAGTCACTTTAGATGAAAGTGTTAAATAAATATTGCGGGCAGGACAATAGGGCAGCGGTTAACGCTCTTGCCTTATGCCTTTGGGACAGGGTTTGAGTCTCTGCCATAGCTCCGTGTGTGTGGAGTTTGCATGTTCTCCCTGTGTCATCGCGGGTTTCCTCCAGGTTCTCCAGTTTCCCCCCACAGTCCGAAAATATACTAAAGTGAAACAGAGTTATCAAGTTGCCCGTAGGTTCCAGACGCCCCATGACCCTGAATAGGACAAGCAGTTACAGGAAATGAATGGCAAATATTGCGTCACTCGGCTGTCTGTCACACAGCAGAGACCATAAACACATGTGCTCTCACACCTCTCCTGGAGCTGCAAAACAGGGAGAAATGTATTTTTTGGCAGATTTCCTTCACTTTTTAAATTTTCTTTTCTGCGATGACTAACCTGTCCATGGCCTAACATCCCAAGGCGTCCTCTGAGCCACTAAAGATGATTTCACCCATTTATCATTCCCACTTGATAAGATCTCACCTTACATAACACCTATTACCCTAAAGAACGGGCAATGAAGCCGATATGGAGAAGACGGCCATTATTCACTTGGCCGTTTATTGCGCATCGCTTGGGCAGTGAGGTGTTCCTCCCCCCCCCCCCATCAGACCCCTTGTCTTCTTATGCAACATGAAACAGAATGGATCAGTTTCATATGTAAATGATTTCATTAATTATACTGATCCTGAACCACCCCCCCCCCCCAGTCCCCCCCCCCAACCACTATAAGACACACACATCCCCACCCCCCCCCACCACCCCACCCCCCCCAGCACACCCCACCACGCCCGA
>JAOYFF010000104.1:1099443-1116204 GCA_025773925.1 Cryptomyrus ogoouensis | reverse complement strand
CTGTGCTGGCGAAAAACTGGCGTATTACCAGTATTATCAATATCTTACCACCAGTCATGCCACCAGGGATGGCATTTCGAAACTGGACAACTCCCCCCACCCTGAAGAAAACACAAAGGGGCATTTCGCTGAAGGGCACCGCGCAAAACAGCCATCAGCATTTCCATTCCCAGGCCAGAGGAATACAGGGACAGTCAGACGGTGTGTTGCAGCAAACCAATTCCTGACAAAAGCCAACCCCCCCCCCACGAAACAGGCTTTGCTCTCCTTCGGGGCGTCTTTCTGCGAATCATCGTTCTATCACTCCTCCACACATCCTGGAATCGGCCTCATCCCCGAGGGATAGAGACAGACAGTAATATTGAAACGTGGTGCTCTGTCGACACGGCGATGTGGCTCTGTGCACCTTCAGGGCGTCCTGACGTCCTCCAGACTCCCGCCGGGACGCGGGGGCCTTGCTTTCCTGCCAACCAGACGCGCAATAACCAGAGCTGGGTCCTCAGAACAAACAGGGGCTTATCAGGCACCACAGAGTTAGTCGGCACCTCCGTTTGTTCAGGGGAGTCCATTGTGTGCGGAGCCGGGCTGGTTTTTGTGGGCACATTGTCCCAGTGCCACTGGGGAGAGCCTCTATCACTGGACCACATCCTTGTATCGGCCGGGGTCCATCTCCTCCTCGGACCGGGCCCGAGGCAGCTGTATTACAAAACCCCAACCCGGCTTTGTGCAGAAAATAGACAGAAGGTTTGTAAAGCGGTGAAACGCCGCATGGGTGCCATGATTTGAATTTAAATGGTCATGATTTGAATATAAATCCGACCCCATCAAAGCATTGAATTCCTTCATGATTCTAATCATTTTTATGGAAAGTCACCTGTTACTATGTAAAGAGCAGGCAGTCTAAAATAAAAAAAGGAAGGAAGGCTTGCAGTTATAACCTAAGCAACACGGTGATGGTCTCGAGATGAACGGCCCTGTACACTTTGGGACAATATTTAAGCTCTGCCGTAACCTTGGTGATTTAGCTAAACCTTCCCATCCTGAGACTCACAGAGCAAGAGGAATTAAACGTGAAGTGAAAGCCTGCTGCTCTCGGTCTTGTGAAAGTACACAAGAGTACAGCAGATGAAGTCATTATTTTGTTCTTTTGCACAAAAAGCCCCCGGTAAGATAAATAGGCCTGGCAGAAGACAATATTATCTGGATGGTTATGAGGAATGACAGAACAAGCGCCAGACATTAAGAGCATCTTAATAACAAAATACAAACATTAAAGTTTAGAGAAATGGTAAAGATGGTACCCAACAGACTTAATTATCATTAAGAACAAATTGTCACACATTTTTATTAATTCTAGTAGGAATACACAATGGAAATTGCATACCTAAATCTTTCAGGAAAGCAGCAGATATGGCATTATATATTTTTTGGCATTATATATTAAAAAAAAAAAAGAATAAAAAAGCTTGTCCCATCATAAAGTCCACACTTTGTTCACCAGTTTCCTAGCCGTGAACTTCCTGTAAGAAGACAACTTCCTGTTCGGTGTGTGCAGACTGGATGGCATCTGAGAGCTCTGGTGTTTCAGGAGACACAGCTGGCCTCATGAGCTCCGTATAAATCCACACGCTGCTTCCTGCCTGCTTAGAGGGACACGGAGGCTGCCAAGCCAGATGGCACTTCAGCCAGTCAGTTTTGTTCTTTTCAAGACTCAGAGACACCACCAAGACTGACAGCTGAACAACGGCTGCCGATTGCAGCTAGAGTGACCGAGCGCCGCGCTGAAAGCAAGCCGAAGGCCGCAAATGTAAATATGCTGAGACAGAATAAACACAGACACCTTACTGGAGAGTGCACACAGAATCTCTAAATGCATGTTAACAACATGCTGGCTTAGCACTGAAATGGAAAGTCAGATGCTTAAAAAAACAACCCAGTTACCAACAGAGATGGGAAGTTCAGGTCCAGAAAGTAAAAATCCAGACCGAGGTTTTGTTTCAACCAACCGGTGCAGTATAAAGAGTCACAGTCACAGAATACTCAGTCGGTTAGTTGAAACAAAACCTTGGTCTGGATTTTTACTCTCTGGACCTGAACTACCCATCTCTTGTTAGGAAAGTCATGGGCTTACCATCACAGGGCAGCATGTCAGGTTAGCTGTTCTCTCCCACAGCATTAGTATTTCCTTGTTAGAGGCTTATGATGTTCGTAAGGCAGCTGTGAGCTGGGCAAATACATCACGGGAAACAGCACAGTCACATTTGGATCCTCTGTGCCTCCTTGAACCTCTTAATGACTCCCAATTTACTTTTAATTTCTAATGCAAAGGCATTTTATTAAGTGCTGTGGAAGATACATTTATCAAAGTGAAGTAGTATTCTGTTCACTTTAATCTGGCAAGTCAGTCATTAAGATCAAGGAGATATGGTGCAGGTAGGTGGCATGGGGCCACGGGCACCTCAGTGACGTCGGTGACAACAGGAGCCTGCAGGAAGATGCAGACGAAGCAGTTTTTGCAGTGCACTGTGTACAGGCAGGTACTGCACGTATAACCAATCACTGAGAGTCAGTGTCATGCTCTTCAGGTGTCTCATAACAAGGTAATGGGGTCTTCTGCTCTGAACCAGCCAGTCTTAGAGGGAAGAATGGCATCCAAACTGAGTTCCCCCATCTGGGAGAAAACTCAGCTTAACACTAAGCCACTGAAGCTGCACTCAACTGCACACCGTCCGTGTTCATGGGGCTGCTTTCCGCCTCACCTCTACGACCCACACTGTGCTCCGTTACTCATTTTGTGGGGCTGTTGTGCTGATGAATTTGCACATACTTTTGCAGTGCTACTGGAAACGAATGCAAATAGGGCTCATGATACGTGGACTAGCAGAACAACACAGAGGAGCCTCAGAAGGTGCATTCAAGGAGGTCGAACAGTGACCAGAACAGAACAGAAGGACTACAAGCATACACACAACAACATGGAGAGCAAACGAAATGATCAAGCAGCCGAAAGACGCGAAACACTACAGATGCTAAGGCCAAGTAACAATAACCCAAGGGCTTCCAGAAAGTTCTTACCAAATGGATTATAGCAGTTGTTGTCGTTGATGATGGTGATGATGATGACCAGAGGCAAAGTGTAATTGCAGGTATCAGTTAAACAAACAAACAAACAAACTATACAAACACAGGAGCAGACAGGAGACCCCAGCCGACTCTTGAGATGAACACTACAAAAATTCCTCCCTTCCCCAGGCTCCACCCCTTCCTGTTAAACCTGTCCCTTAAAATGAAATATATATTAAATATGTACTTTACAAAAAAGCAAGGGAGACCCTAGCTTTGGGAGATTGCATTACATTGGAGATGCCCAGGGTGTATTTAGTACATTTTGTCCAGTGTTACCACCTTAATTGGTAAATATTTGCTTCTGCTTGAGCCCTGCTGGCCAGTGAGCCCGGTCAGTATTAGCTGAACATAGTGTATATATTTTCCTTAAAGATTCAGGCATGCGTCAAGTGGATTCTCTTCACTGGAAATTTACAAATGCATAGCCCCTGTGTCCCCAGCTGTTCAATATTCACCTTCAACTCACCCTCTCAGTCTTAACGTGATCCAGCATCAACATTTTATGAAGATGACTCAGCAATTTGCCTGCAAAAATCAGTCAGCTGAGTACCATGAAACCTTAGACATAGCCCCAAAACACTGACTGTTCTGTACATCAAAATAAAATACACATCTCTGTGTTTACTGGCTTATTTCCTCTTATCACAGCTTTAAAATAAAGAGTCCTTGTTTCCCTGCAGTGAAGGTAAGAAACTGCGAAAGGGACTGGGGCAAAGATCTGAGATCTGAGGGCACCCACTCTCCAAACCAACGTTAGTGTTTACTCTGTATGTCCCAAACCTCGGAGTCAGGACTCAGAACCACAGGCACAATCTCTCTTTATGCTATCTTAATATTGTCAGTCTTACTTGTTTTATTGAACGTCATCAAGAAAAAGGGGTCCTTTTAATACAGCTCCGTTCCCAAAAAAAGTTGGGATGCTGTGCAAAATATATAAATAATAACTGAATTAAATATTTGTAAATCATATAAATCTTTATCACAGCTATCCATTACTGGTTCTCGGCCTTGTCCCTTGCATACAGAGATTTCTCAGGATTCTCTCTTTATATACCCAGTCATCTTACTGACCTGTTGCCCATTAACCTAGTTATGAAATATTTAACCAGGTGTTTTGTTTTAGCGTTAAACAATTTTTCTTTTGTTAAACAAAAGTCTTTTGTTTCCCTGTCCCAACTTTTTTGAGATGCCTTGCAAGCATCAAATTCAAATTCAGCATTTATTTGTCATTAAACAATTACATTTCTCAGTGTCATCATTCGATATGTTGTCTTTGTTCTATTTTCAGTTAAATATGGGTTTATTTGATTTGTAATTCATGGCATTTTATTTTAATTTATATATTACACTGCATCCCAATTTTTTGGAAACAGGGTTGTACTGAAGGAACCACAAAATTTGATCCAAATTAGTCAGGAGTCTGATGTATTTCAACTATGTCCTTTGCAACGAACTCAGATACGAAACGGAAGACATTTACTAGCTGAGCACAGAGAATATATAGAGTATATTACCGCATTATTAAAAACAGCATTTGGGGAAGCTGGGGTGGTATGCACACGAAATAGGTGTCTGAGTAAAGAAATGGCTGGGTGCACTTATGATTTTTTTTTTGTTCTCTACTGAAGCTATTTAGTGTAAAATTACATTTAAAGGTCAACTGCTTGTATTTTGTACTGATTTAAAGAACTGATCTTTCAACTGTTAGTAGAAGCTGTTTGCAGTACAAACCAGCATGTTAAATTACAGAAGAAAACGTGCAACTGGGCAGCTTGGAAATTAACATGCATGAAGGTTGGTTCAGTGTTTCCTAGAAAGATACACCTATGTAACGAAGGCATCAATGTGTACCTTCTGCAGGGAGAATTTACTCTGGACACCTGGAGAGAAACGACCCAGGTTTGATGTCCTCAACAACCATGACTTACGAGGGCTTGATGTCAGTGAGAAGGACACAGGTCCACAAAGAGCCACCAGAGCCCTGAAACTACATGAATACGGGCTCACTCCCTGTAGCCTGGTAGAAGAACATCTTGCCATCTTTAACAATTCTCACATTTTTAAGTACCATGTATGTGATTACTAAGGGTTCCGGGACTGATTCACTTTGGTCAACATGTGATAGTTGGTAACAATGAGTCTTAAATCACACCACAGATCACCCCCAGGCGACATATTTAGGAGGAAAACCTTGGGGGGGGGAGGTTATGGTGATGGTCATGGTCTTTAACCTGGTGGCCCCCAGGCAGGGGGGTGAGCATGAAGGAGATGGTGTAGCCTAGAGCCGGGGATTCACTACCACTTTCCTTTGCACTTCTCCCTGTGTAGCAGGTGTGAACTGGCTTGTTAGCACAAACCAGACCCAGATGATGAATTGGTTTGTATCCACATGGAATCTCTGCTAGTGTAACCCAAAGGAGGGAGGGAGGAATGGAGGGGGAGGAACGGAGGGAGGGACAGAGGATGGGAGGAAAGGAGGGAGGCGGTAAAAGGAGCAAGGGAGCGAGTAATGGATGGAGGAGTGGCGGGGGAGGAAAGGAGGGGGAGGAAAGTAAGGAGGGACAGAGGGGGGAGGAAGGCAGTAAAATGAGGGAGGGAGGAATGGAGGGAAAAATGGAGGGGGAGGAAAGGAGGGAGGGAGTAATGGAGGAAGGAATGGAGGGGGAGGAAAGAAGGGAGGGAGTAATGGAGGAAGGAATGGAGGGGGAGGAAAGGAGGGAGGAATGGAGGGGGAAGAAAGGAGGGAGGGGTAGAGGGTGGGAGAAAAGGAGGGAGGGACGAATGGAAGGAAAAATGGAGGGGGAAGAAAGTACGGAGGGATAGAGGGTGGGAGGAAAGGAGGGAGGCAGTAAAAGGAGGGAGGGAAGGAAGGAGGGTAAAGGAGAGGGAGGGAGGGAGGATCTGATTGTCAGGCTTCCCACGGAGCCCCGGAGCAGCGTGGTCATTACAGGCTGACGGACAGGTCTGCGGTGATCGACTCGACAGAGAGGTCTCCATTAATCTTCCCGGGAGAAACAGCGGACTTTTGGGGCGGGGGCAGGGTGAGGTGGGGGAGCTCTGTGAAGCATCCTGTTAGTCAAAAATAAAAGCTTAACAGCACGGATGAGGGACGAAAAAATCCAGCATGCCATCTATAGGAGTCAGCCCGAAACACACTCCCACCCCAAAACACACACTCTCACCCTGAAACACACAATCTCACACAGCTTCAAGGACAAAGAGGACCCCCCCCCACGACATGGTCCCATGGGAGGAGGCCGAGCAGTAATCAAACAGAAAGCAGAGAATCACCACTCAGTTCCGACTCCGAAAGATGCCAAGGTTTCAAACTGCAAAAGGGAATTATCCCGGATTATACAGCAGCTCTGCGGAGTGGAGATATTCTTACTTTAAATCAGTGCTGAGATTTCAGACCTGGAGTACACTTGTGTTTCTGTAATATTGATTGTAGGGTTTTATTAAATACTCGGAGTAACTTCAAACTCTCTTCAAGCCGTTTAATCATGTGAGTCACATAACTGACTAAAAGTTATGTATATGTGTGTATATGTTAAAGTTAAGTTATGTATATGTGTGTTTCTCAGGAGCTGGAATTGTTCAATACATGCAATTTAGATGGATGCATGGAATGGCCTTACTGGTTCTGTGCATTCGGAATGATAATCAAGCTTTAATATGTATTTATATTTGAATACTTAAACTTGTGGCCTGTCAGTATTTGACAATGATTTATGTTAGAAAATTAAATGCTACCTTGATCCAGGCATTTTTTATCAAATTACACTCGGATCTTTAGCATTTGAAATGACCTGAATAGCATGACAGTGTGGATTTGCATCATTCTCTTGCACGCTCAGCCTGGTCCGTCCTGCGTTTCATTTGGCGTGAATTATGGGTGCTTGTTCCTTCACTTTTCGTGCCCCTTTCACTGCATGTGTCCCATCGTATCGCACTCTAAAAAAAAGCTTTCAAGAAGGATTCTGGTTCTAGCCGAGATGTACAGCAAGCAGGTCAGGTACTCTCACATCTTCAGCCCTTAACCAAGGATCACAAATTGCACTTTAATCATAAAACACCATGGACATCTTAGAGAGAGGAAGAAAACTCACGACACTGAGATGGGACAAGTCATCATTATATTTAACATTTTCCACAATTTAGTTGCCGCATGAATTAAATACCAGAGCATTTAGAACAGGTCCCTACTGAAGCAACTTCATACAGTGATCTTTACTTATTGGAAACCAGGAAACAAGCAACAGGACACAGGAGCCAAGAGACAGGAAATGGAAACCAGGACACATGAAGCAGGAAAGAGGAACCAGGACACAAAAAACAGGAAACAGGAAATGGAAAACAGGACACGCAAAGCAGGAAACTGAAACCGGGAGTTGGAAACCAGGAAATGAAAACCAGGATATAAGAACCAGGACACAGAAATCAGGAAACAGAATCCAGGACACAAGAATCAGGACACAGGATCCGGGACCTGGGAACCCGGAAATGTAAACCAGGCCTGAACTCAAGAACCAGGTCCTGGGAACTGTTCTTGATAACCTTGGGATTGAAAAAACAGAAAACAGGACATTATGTAATATTAATATTAATAATAATATTAATAAAAATGAGATGATGACGACGTAGAAGAAGAAGAGTTGTACCAATTTTTAATCAAATTTTAGTAACAGCTTGGTAGAAATGGGAACAAATATGAGCTCATCTTTTACAGCAAAATGCTGCAAATATTTGGTGCATCTGGACCTTCTGCAGGTGTTCTGCAGTGTTTCTTGCCTTGGCACAGCTGCATGCCATCTTGGGTGAGGCTAAAGTCCCTTCAGCTCGCAGCTTGCCTGCATTTAAATGCGACTGACACGTTCTGCTTACGCTGTGACTTTGGGGGAGTGTGCCAGAAAGCGTGGGCGTTTGTTAATGCGGGGCCTGGGAGCACAGCCCTTAATATGACGTGCGGTTGGCGTTTTTTTGATGCATTCTCCATTATTAATTCTTTAAGTGCGGTGCAGTTGTTCCGAGACACCGATCTATCAACACAAAAAAATACCGAGTCGCCCAGTGGCGAGAGGAAACTCAAACTGCTGCCGTGGGCTTTGTGAAGAAGGAAATATATTACACAGCAATCCTGCTTTCAAAGTCGCAATCCATTTCACAGCATCAGCATTTCATTGAACATTTTTAGTCTTTATTTGGTTTAAAAGCCAAGAAGCATTTCATGAAATTGCAGGGCAGGGCAGCAGCACATTGATGGCTGTTGGCTGATGTTCTCCAGACGAGCTGTCTGTCCTGGACATCTTCTCAGCGCTGGCCCAGCTCACCGAGCTCTTGGTTTCTCTGATCTCCTTGCCTGTGTTTTTGTGGAGCATGAAATGCACTGATTGTAAATTGCAGATGCAGTTACGGCTGAATGGAGCCTGTTTGCAGAGCCACCTCACAGCTGGCTGGATGGAATTCCCAGGTCCCTCCATATTCTTATTCTGGACACCTGGAGGAGGCGCCGCAGTCCACATGTGGCTCCCCAACCTTTATCTGCTCTTTATAGCCTCACAAAACCCTGTGTGTCTAGCTTATCACGTCATTACTAGAGCAGGTGGGCGGACTAACCTCATCCGCTGTTTTCTGGATGCTTCCTTCTGCGTCACATGAGAAAATGAGGAGTGTACAGTATAGATGAGCGAGTGGGTGTCAGCCTGTGTCGTTTCCTGCATGTATTTAGTTATTTTAGCTTCATGCAAAGATGGAATTCAGAAACATCTGCTTTTTCCCATAAGGCCAGAGTGTGCAAAAAAAGACGCAGCAGAACCAGAACCCGAATTGGACCCAATTAGTCCAATTAGCCACAGGTCAATTTGTAACTTCATAGTTGCAGACAATATTTGTGTATGATTTCAGGTTCCCAGCATGCATTGCAAAGTTCTAAATATTCACCTTGTGCCTGTTGTTTCCAGGATAGGCGCCAGACCCCTGCAACCCTGCATAGGACAAGCATTTATGGAAAATGACTGAATGAATATTGCTTCTTTAGTGATTTATTATTTATGAAAAGAAGTTGTATGCCCAAGATATTTTCTGAACATAATTAAATACTGTCGGTGAATGTAATCTGCTCTCCCTCAGGTGCAGGAGTTTTACTGCGGGATGCTTAGTTGCTCGTCCTGCTGGGACACAACGTTGGCATCATGGGAATGACCTGACATTGGGGGAGGGAGCGGCAGGGGGGAACACTGCCCGAGATCCTGGGGCATCTTAACCCAATCAATCAAGTACTAAAATTCACGGTCTGAGACAGCTGGTATTTTCTGGTTGACTGTCTCCAGCAGTGGTGAATTATCGATATGGAACATTACCAGAGTAAAACCTGCTGACAAAGACCAACAAAGTATTCAGTGAAAGGTGCAGATATATGACAGTGTTATGTGAATGTATACAAAAGGGAGGTTTCACATGCAAGGTGCAGCCGTCCCATTAAACCCAGAGTGCCGGCTTTTCTCCATAATGCCACAACTGGTTTAGCTTTTTGTTTTTCTGAATTTAAAATCACCAAAAATGTGATTGTCTAAAGCGAGACACGATGCATTAATATCAAGTCATATGTTATCCACTCCAAAGGAAGCAAGTCCTAAGTAACAGCATCAATCTGCATTTCCCAGGGCACAAGCAGTATTCTGGGGCTCATTTCCAGCCGCCTTCCCTGGTACCTCCTGTTGAGAGCCTCCAGACCGCTTCATTTGGCCCGAGACCTCTGTATTTGGCCCAGAAGCTCTGACATACCCCGGCACTGTCCTCGTCCACCCACATTCCCGAATCCTGTGGGCATCACGCATTTATCTTCATGAGCACACCAGGATGTGACAGGCAAGCTTGTGCCAAATCGACTCCCCCGCACAGAGATGCATCTCCAAATGGACGGCCAGCTTCCATCATTCACACAAGAAGCAAAATAACTACGTGAGCCTCAAACGCGAAATAGAAAGGGGGTTTGGTGCGGAGAAAAGGGGTTTCGAGCCAAGATCCATCCTTACCATCATGTTTTCTGCAGTTCCAACAGAAGGAGAAGTTTTCCTCCTTTCAATTTTGAAAATATGGCCCGTTATCTCTGTGGCCTATGATGCTGATCCACTCTACAGCACAATGAGGCCAGAAGAGGTGAGATGTAGTGAGATATATGAGGCCAGAAGAGGTACAGCATAGCTTGGTCTATGAGGACAGAAGAGGTACAGTATAGCTTGGTCTATGAGGACAGAAGAGGTACGGTATAGCTAGGTCTAGGAGGATAGAAGAGGTGCGGTATAGGTAGGTCTATGAGGATAGAAGAGGTGCGGTATAGGTAGGTCTATGAGGATAGAAGAGGTACGGACGGTATAGCTAGGTCTATGAGGACAGAAGAGGTACGGTATAGCTAGGTCTAGGAGGATAGAAGAGGTGTGGTATAGGTAGGTCTATGATGATTCGAAGAGGTACAGCAGCTAGGTCTATGATGACAGAAGAACAACCGTATAGCTAGGTCTTGGAGGATAAAAGAGGTTCGGTATAGCTAGGTCTATGATGACAGAAGAGTTGTGGTATAGCTAATGGTAAGAGTCCAGAAGAGGTGAACTATAGTGGGCTATAAGAGGTATTGTGAGGTAACTCCCCGCTTTTCTTTCTGATTGTAATCTAAGCCGCAATAAAAATCTGTTCCTGGGATTTTGGAAAAGTACAGTGATCACAAATGGACTGAAATTCACCATGTGTCCAGAATAATGTTTATCTCCATTGAGTTTATTGTTTCCAAATTACACATTGGAAATATCAGAAACATCACAGAGCTTCCAGGTTACAATAATAATTATAATAATAAACTGAATACAGGGGACTACAGTCAAATGCAATGGCTGCTGATTAGCGCATATCTGGGCCTCCTGTGGCTTATTCAATATCTCTTGATCG
The DNA here is from genome assembly GCA_025773925.1 of Cryptomyrus ogoouensis. NCBI lineage: Eukaryota > Metazoa > Chordata > Actinopteri > Osteoglossiformes > Mormyridae > Cryptomyrus > Cryptomyrus ogoouensis. The sequence continues at coordinate 1,105,137 of JAOYFF010000104.1, read as the reverse complement.
AAATTCTGAGCCCAAACAAACAGCTCACAGAGAAATAAAAAATTTAATGCTTTTGTAAATGTCAAGGATCTTAGACATATTGATCATCCGCCATCTTCTTTCACGTGGCCTGATTGTAAAATATCAAGAGGGTATGAAACAAATAGCTTGCTTAAGCGGAAAGAGGACAGCTAGCTAAGATGACCTGCGGGTCTTTGGTTGTAGGCTAGTCTGTGCCCCTGGGGTTGGGCTGCCTGATGCCTGCACGCTCTGTTATAGTCAAGCCTTACCCTGCCTGGTTTTCATGTACCTGTACTTGCTATAGGTCACTGGGTGTGGTGAGAAGGAAGCTCAGGCAGGAGCCAAAGCGGGCGAGAGGCTGGATTTGTCAGGATCAGTGCCCGTCTGGCCCTGTCCCGTATGTCTTGTTCCCATTCGACCAGCAGGTGATGGTGGCCATCCTGTCTCGTAGCCCCTTGTCCCTACTGTGTTTGCCTGCTCCCCAGGGTGCCACAGGCTTAACTGGGGAACGACCAGTCGGGCAGAAGGACTACAAGATGGAGAGAGGGGAAGCAGGATGACCAGCAATAGGCACATAGGACACGGTCGGATGGACACTGACCCTGACAGGTTTAACCGTAGACCTGGAACACACCCCCGTCACAAAGCCTGACTCAGCCGGACTTTTGAAACAAATAACCGGGAAGCTTAGAAATGTATTATTTTGCTTTTGGTCTGAAAGAACAATTAAGCATAATTAGTAGTGCAGGAAAATCACCACCAAGAGCAAACCTCCATGAAATGCAATTCAGTAATGTTTTTACATTTAGCTTGTCATGATGCTGACAATATCAATTTATTATGTTAAACACAAATAAGGGGTGGGGGGGGGCAGATGCTTTGTTCACGCTTCAGAAAAGATTAATTAATTTTTCAGGCAAAACTTAGTCATTTCTGTTGCTTGCATACCTTTAAAACTGCTTCAGAGTGGGACCATAACGATGATGCATGATGTTTGGTTTATCTGGGCCTACTCGCAGTATAAAACGAAGATTAAGCACTGGAGCAGTGTGCAGGTAGCTGCCCCTTACCAGGCCGATGGCGAGTCTCCCCATGAATCTCATGCCGATGGCTGAGGGTCCCTCACCAGCTCCATCTGCAGGACAAGCTGGTTCAAAAACGCTGCATGACTAATCTTCACCACAGCATTTTATTCTGTCAGCTTTGTGCAAACAGCTTCTTTCAGTATATAGGCATTACTGAGCCTTGACACATGGCTTGTCTCACACTTTTTCCATAATTAGAGTGTACATACTTAGTTAATGCTGATAAATGTCTCCCGACTTTCTGCGTATTACAGATATGAAAAATGCGATCGGGCAAAACAGCACCCTTCATCACTCTCAGCAGTGCAAACAACATCTCTGCGTGGAGACCTTTCTGGACATCAAATGTTTCCGTATCAATCCATTTTCAAGGGGCATGTTTTGACAGCAGCAAAAGTAATGTGTTCTTCCTCGTAAATGGCTTCTCAGGTCAGAAAGAAAAACCCCAATATGTCATAATAGTATGTCGACGTGAGGTGGGGCCACATTAAACAATATTAGCAAATTCAAAACAAGCATCTTTTTTATGGGATCAATGACAGGTAAGTTAACTTGCAGCACCTGGAATGGGAGAAACCCCCCCCAAAAAAAGGGAGATGAACCAACTCTCCATCTGAGGCTCCACCCTCCTTCTCAAACAGCATATAGAGTACAGGTGTTAGACTCCAGTCCAGGTTTCCCTTCGTTTAACACACCTGATTCAACTGCTTGTGCTAATTACCACACAGCTCTTGAGCTGAGTCATTTGTGGTGGAACAGGGAAAGAACTAAGCTAAACAGGGCTGTGGCCCTCCAGGACTGCAGTTTGACACCTCTGATATAGAGTATACCAGTATAGAGTGTACCAGCGCCCATCATGCAAGCTAATGAGATACGACCGTAACGCTGTCCAGTTAATTTCACGCTCCCCCCATTCTTTAGAAACCCCAAAATTCATGCCACTTCACAAGTTCCTTGAAATAAATGAATGGCCAGCATAATCTGCTATATTATACATTAAATTAGGGATTTAATGCATCCTCTTATACGCATGTATTTGTGCCCTGTACTGTTCGGATATTTTTAGACATCTTCCATTCTGTTAAGCTAATACAAAGCAGATACAAAATTAACACTGCCTGCTAGTGAGCTTTTACCTTCTTGGAACAAAATCACTTTCTCATGAAGCGCCATCTGTCATATGTGTCCAGAAATTCTGATCTTTCCTTCAAGAGGTCAGTGGCCATACTTCAGCCTACAGCTGTCCATGCCATTTGAAAGATGGATACCCGCTTCAACCAGCTTACAGGCAGCTACATCTTAACTCCAATGTTCAGCACAGTTTTGTGGAGCAATACAATCACTGCGCATTCATTAAAAAATGGCAGTGAACCCATCTGACCTCACTTATTGATTTTAACAAAGGCAGATGAAAAAATGTCTATATATTACGGACTGCGTGTTTTTCCCTACAGTTTAGTCTAATGAATTTGAGTTCTAACTGAATTTTGACGCCTCACTGCTTGATTTGACGCTTGGTGCCCTGCTGTCGTTCCACTGCAGTCAATCTCAAGCTCACACAGAGACATCTGTCACAGGGCAGGACCCGGCACTCGAAAACACAGCACCGCAGCTCAGTCTGCTCCCCAATAAAGGTAAAAATAAAGCTGATATACAGGAGCCGAGGTGACTCACATAACCCTTATTAAGAAGCACAGGTGCATCTGCTGTCCGCTCAGTCAAGCTGCTATCTTCTGCTATGATCCTGCTCTCAAGGAAGTCAGTTTTTAGATGAGCCCCTCATTTTGGGGTGAAACGGGCTTATAAAACACAAACTAGCCCCCCCCATGTTGCGGCTCGAGCCGTGATTGACTGCATTCGGCACATCCCGCGCTGAGACACAGTGAGTGTCGACGGGAAAACCGGCTATCTTCCATCCGTCGAGTGAAGCTGATGGCGTTAGAGGTAGCCATTTTTCTGGAGGGCCTGGTAGTGAAGTGATCAATGTTTTTTAAGGTACACCACAGATGTGACCAAAACAATCAGGAAGTGCTGCAGTGATATCACTCTACAGCTCTGCACACGTTGGACTGTATGGTGTGACCCGAGACCTCTGAGAGCTGGCAGACAGCGGGGAGCTGGTTGCCAACACCAGCCGGCAGCTGACATGCGTTCAGGCAGATGTGCGTGATTGGGTTTGATTCCGGAGATACAGGCCGGGGTCCATCACGGTCTGAAGTGCATCATTCACTTTTACATTATTCATTTGCATTAAATTGAAATATACAATCCTTGCAATATCTCTACAAAGACTTTCTCAACAAGATGCAGCAGAAACCTTTCACCCTCATGCATATTAACAACTATACATATATATATATACATAATTCAGCTTGAATTAGCCTGGATAAATTTATAAGAATGACAAGTTCTTCAGTTACTTTTTTACTTATGTTATGCCAACTCCGAGTACAAAATAAAATCTTCTACTTTTAGGTTCTGTTGAATATATTTTGAATTTGATATTTTCTAGAATTGATCGTTGGACTGTGGTCTAAATGTTTGGTGTTGATCACTCCATCCTTGTACAAAGTAACTGTTATGTACTGGGGAAGCTTGTACCAGAGAAGCAGAGGCAGGACTCGAGGTCTCAGGAGAATACAGGGTTTAATCAAAGGAAAGACACGATCGGGAGACAACCACATAACGTCAATGACCGGACTGGGGAAACATACTGTAACGCGGACTTAAATACACAGGAGTAATCAACATGACTGGAAATTGGGATTCCACACGATGTAGCAAGGGGGGCGTTGCACACAGGAGGATTGGACGAGCAGGGCATGACAGTAGCCCTGGACAGAACAAACTGAATTTGTCACATCTAAACAAGGAAACATTCTGCACATTCCCTGCACTCATCTATTTGTGGGTGATAAGGGATACAAAGTGAGGCTGGGAAGAGAGAGTCAGTGGAGGCAGAGCGTCACTTTCAATAGGTGCAGGGTGTCCAGGTGTCTGCCGCGAATTCAGGGTTTTCAAGGGTCTGCAGGGTGAACACAGTGTTCAGGGGTCTGCAGGGTGTACAGGGGTATGCAGGAGGTTCAGGGGTTTGCAGGATGTTCAGGGTGTTCAAGGGTTTGAGGGGGTCTGCAGTGTGTTCAGGGGTATGCAAGGTGTTTACCATGTTTAGAAGTCTGCAGGGTGCTCAGGGGTCTGCAAGATGTTCAGGGTGTTTAGGGCTCTGCAGGCTGTTCAGGGGTCTTGAGGATGATCAGGAGTCTGCAGGGTGTTCAGGGTAAAAATCCTCAAAGTAAAACATTACTCCGACTCACATGGAGCATTAAAGATTTCACAAAAATCTATTTTTATTTCCTTTTTTATATCTCACGTGACTTGATTTGCATTCTGCAATCACACAAACTCATAAAGCTCCTTCAAAAAATTTAGCAAACCCTGAAGCTTTTTTTAAAAAGAGGGTACATTTGTACGTATTCCAATATTTAAAAGCCTCTGCTAAATATTTGAGTTTTGCATTAATATTCCATATCTGTCTGCTAGATTCATCATTCAAAATGAGCAGAATCCTCTGATAATTAAGCCCTGCTTGTCATGCCCGCGGGGTCTGATATTAGTCAGATTAATACGCGAAATATGAACTACGCCTTTTAAGTTAAGAGCCTGATAACACTAACTGTTTATGAATAAGAAACAAGGAAAACAGTCTAATCAGCAAAACACCTTGGTGGGGAGCAGCATGTAACATCACTAACCCTAATCCTAACCCTCATCTCCCAGCAGAGTGTGTACCATGGCATCACTAACCCCAACCCTAACTCTCGTCTTCCAGTGGAGTGTGTACTATGACATCACTAACCCTAACCGTAACCCTCATCTCCCAGCGGAGTGTGTACCATGACATCACTAACCCTAACTGTCATCTTCTAGCAGAGTGTGTACCAGGACATCACTAATCCCAACCCTAACTCTCATCTTCCAGTGGAGTGTGTACTATGACATCACTAACCCTAACTCTCATCTTCCAGTGGAGTGTGAACTATGATATCACTAACCCTAACTCTCATCTTCCAGCGGAGTGTGTACTATGACATCACTAACCCTAACTCTCATCTTCCAGCGGAGTGTGTACCGTGACATCATCCCTACCCACTGATGCATATTATCTGCCACATACTAGGTTAACAGGAGTCTTAGCTGTTAAGGGAGTCTGAGTTACGTGCCGGTGCAGTATCGTCCCACAATCCCGCCTTTCAGAGAGGATCGGTGAAGAAGCTTCCAGAGATGCTGACAGCTCTGGGAAGTTTATCTGTTACGGTTTGATGCAGAGAAGCAGATTTAAGCAACAACCTGGATCTTGACAACCACTCAACTTCATGTATACCATAATACACAGTTTTTTTTATTATATTTATTTAATAGGGTAAAAAAATAACTTACAAAAATAACAACGCAGTTGTGTATCTGAAATAGCAGATCTCAGCAGTGTGTGTGTGTGTGTGTGTGTGTGTGGGGGGGGGGGGGGGGGTGGATCAGTTTAGGAGACGCAGCCTTATGGCCCTGCCGTGGATAAAAAGGCCCGGTAGTCCATGAAGACCCCATTAAAACCTTG
>JAOYFF010000104.1:1077888-1094781 GCA_025773925.1 Cryptomyrus ogoouensis | reverse complement strand
AAGTTCCAACTCCAGTTCCATTTCCTGATTTGGACTGGAATTGATCAATGCATTCCGGAATGGCCCCAACCCTGGTGTGTGACAGGTACTCTAAACCCCCCCACCCCCATACGCTCACTTACTCTGACTGTATGGATAGCAGGATCCTTCCTGCGATAGGGGAGCAGTGCTGTCTGCAGATGTCTGATTCAATCGCCTCAGTGAAATGAGTCTCTGAGCCCCGGGTGACCCTGGGTCTTCGTTAACACTCTGTCTGTGTAATTAACAGTGAGCATGATTGGTGATGTCGTAAATGCTTTAATTAGACGGCTAACTGATGCTCGGTGTTATGATGTAGTGACCCCCGCGAGAGTCTGCTGTAGAAGAGAGCTTCACTGTTGGCGTTGCTGTCACACACCTTGTGACAATTAATTTCTTAATGATCAATCAAGTAAAAAACAACAGTGATAAATATCAATGACTTGATCATCTTCCAGGGGAAAGTGAAAAGGGGTTTACAGTGATACGGTACTTAAAGCACAAAAATGATACCCCACCTCCCTCCCACGTGCCTGAGACTCTCAGAGTCCCTGTGTCTCCTTCACTTAACATTTTGTATCATCAAACTGCATTAAGGGTTGTTAGAATATGAATTATTATTATTATTATTTAAAGAGGTCTGGGAGTATTTAAACTGAACCCCTAAAAAAGCCATGAATAAATTATAAGCCATTATTTTAAGAATGTAGCAACGTGGTTGGACCCATTATGCTGTAATAATTAAAGTCAAAACACCAGGGAGAAACGTCATTCATTCTATATTCATTTAGATGCAGTCTCATCCCCCTGACCAAATATTGAAATGTTCCCTTTATACATTATAAAAGAGTGCAGCTTTTCTGAGGAGTATATTTTAAAGAATAATCTGTGCTTCTGCCGAATATAGTGACAAAGGCTTATCAATATTTTGAATTGATCAGCATGTTTGCGTGATTAAATTGGCCATTTTAATACCTGCACGCCTTCTCAGTTATGGCTCTGCGGCCATGTGGCGCGTTTCCCTGCGGGTGATCCGACTCGCGGGATCCTCATTGCTGAGGCTCATTGCTGAGGACCCGAGCAGCCAGACCAGGCCGAGGGGACGCCCATGTAACACCTGACTCAGGCAGATAGACGGCCATTTCTGGAAGGTGGGACTGGACCGTGTGTCTGCCGAGAGGGGGGTCACCAGCCGCCACTGACCTGATCTGACACCTTCTCATTCCCGCATCTCCTTTTTTATGAACACGGAGCCATAATATATGGCCAGAATTATGAGGACGTTTCACATCAGGGACAGCAGCTCAGCTCTGAGGAAGGGCTTTAGGTTGTGTGTGTTCAGTCACCTCACCTCTGCAACCCCACGTGTCCCACACACCAATTCTCCCTCATCAGCACCTCAACTCCCAAGCTGCTTTTTAAAAATAGTTTCATCCTTCTCTCTCCTTCTTCTTGCATTTCTCCTGCCCTTCCTCTCCTCCCTACAATGGATGCTCAATTCTTAACTCAGTGGCGCCCCCCTACATTCCTGGCCCCGTTCCCTCAGTATCTTATATCCCATGATGCCGTACAACGTGATCTCCGTGCCCCTCTAATGAAAAACATGGTGGTGAGGGAGACCACAATAAAACTCTGACCTCGTGAATATGACCAATCATCTGACATTCGCCCAGTGGTGACTAGTCTCTATTCCAGCTTCGATTTAACAGCACCTTCCACAGGACTGCGTATTGTGGTGAACGTTTAGCTGTGTTGTCATGACCGTAAATAACACATCTTTGACATTATATCACGGGTCTCACTCCTATATTTCCATAATGACCACAGGCCCGTGATACATAACTATAATAATGTTCAGGCTGTGGACCGTGTCCTGTCTGTGGTAACCACTGATCCAGAGGTATTAAGTAGTTCTACACTGCACATTCATTGGGGCTTCAGTGTGTAAAGCGCGTCATATATATTATGAGTATAAGGAACACAGGACGTGAGAGAATTAATTTGGTTTTGAATGTGCAAAAAAAGACTGGGTCTCGCTTTTCTAATGAGAAATAACTTAGCAAATCTATAGCTATATGGGTGTGTAGGTGTGTAGATGTATAAGCATACGGGTGTATAGCTGTATGGATGTATAAGCATACGGGTGTATAGCTGTATGGATGTATAAGCATATGGGTGTATAGCTGTATGGATGTATAAGCATACAGGTGTATAGCTGTATGCATGTGGACAGGGCTGGACTGTGATTAAAAACTGGTCCTGGACTTCTGCCCAGACAGGCCGACCACACACATGTACCCATGATGAATTTTGCCGCCCCACAATCACATCGCCTCACCAAGAAAATGGCCCATTTGCCAGATGGCCAGTCAAGCCCTAGGTGTGGGTAGGGCCTAGTTTAAGCCAACGCTGGGGCCCTGTGCGTAAGTCCAGTCCTAGGTGTGTGCACGGTTTGAGGGATCTCATTATTAAAGTGACGACATCACTTTCCCCTCACAAACACCGTCGCATGGAGAGCGACAGCCCGTGACGTTGACCCTGCAGAGTGTAGGCTGGCTTATAAGATGGAGGACATTTCACAGCTCGCTCCACGTCTTACCTGAAATTGCGTGTAAGGTGATCGCCACATGTCGACACCCCTTATGAATTATTACATTGCTCTCCCAGCTCATACTCGATGTTTAATTCAGTTTTAACCCCGCGGACATTGCTTTGTGATAAGAATTCTGCAATATATAGGCGAGGCAATGGGAATTAAAGGCTGCATGTTTTATTCATCAGTTTTCATTTCATACTATAGTAATATGAGATAAATTTGAGCGCATATGGGGTAAGATAAAAGGTAACTGAGCAGCCGCTCTGCTAACAAAATTTGAAATAAATCATTCTCTCCCTTCAGGCCAGCATCTGGCAACGTGATGGTCTGTATTACAATAAACTGTAAAGCAAAACCTACCGAGCGAACAGCCTCTGCAGTGTGTCACTAAGGGCTTTCTGGGTGTCGGCTTGTGGTTCCCTAATAGCACTATCATCCTGCCTGTTCCTAATAGCCTGCTTTCGGGTTAAATGATCGGATGAACAAATAAGAGGTCGATCCTCCCTACCTACAGAGGGCGCTATATCGGATGGAGGTGAAGTTGATGTGCTGTGACCTTTGGACTATATGTAGGTGATACTGTCACACTACTGGCATCCTTCTTGGGATGGATAAAAACAAAGTCTTACACACAAATTGGAATGCACAGAGGCTAGATAACTTTGATACAGTAAAATTTTACAGCTATTTATTTTTCTATTGAATAGATTATTGTGAAACCGCTATCATACCGCTGAATTAACATGGGACCACATTCAGGCATCCGCACTCATTAATTTACGCTAATAAGATTCTTAGGTGAAGGTAACAGCACAAACAGCGCATTCTCTAATGTAACCTGGAATGCATTTCAAACATCATCATTTATTTCAGATCCCACGGGGAACAAGCGTGATTTTTTTTTTTTCCTCGAAGCGCCTCTAAATCACAGCGATATGGCTCTTCTGTGGCAGGGCTTTTAAATCAAGGTCAATGTTCTAGCAGCTGTGTGGAGCCCATAAGGCAGGTGGCAGTCTGCACAGAGCAAGGTGTCCCCTGAAAATGGCACCCATTCATTTCCCCCAGGATCAAATCGGGGAAACGGCCTCAAAATATAACAAGGCGATTTCTCTGAATCTATTACCACCTAGGTATGAATGCAGATCCACAATGTACACAGCTTTAAGTTCGCTCTGTGTTTATTCACGGGGTAACATGAGGACTTCTCACTAGACCAGTTATAATGATAAGCTGGAAACCATCACTGTACCAGTTAGCTCACTTATTTTAATGTGAATGGGAATATTCCAGCTCTGTATAACCCAACATCTTTTCTTCTCTCAGATGGTTCCCAGTGGCCCTGATGATTCTACAGTTTCCCACTCACACCTGACGACACCTAAAGTTGTTTTTGTGATTTTTTTTTATGTAAAGACTTAAATGACACTGCATTTAAGTGCGACTACCATCATCTGGTACATTGGCTCTTTGGACAGCTATTATAAAAATGTTGACTGGGGGCCAACAATAGAAGTTCTCATCTAAGGGTGGTGACTATGCCTGTAGCCAGAAATGAATTTTGGGGGGTGGAGGGGGGCCTGGCAAATTTTGAGGGGGCTTCAAACTATCTGGCTACATGCCTGCTGAGAAGCAAACGAACTTCAGGGGTGGGGGGGGTTCAGACTCGTAATTTTACTCAGTGGTTACATACTTACTGGTAGAAGTTGTTGCCTGGGGTTGGGGTGGGGGACAAAGCTATGTTTTGTTAGTATTTTTTGGGGATTGCTTTTGGCGGGGGCACCTGCCCCCCCCCCCCCCTTCCTGGAATACATCACCCTCCTTTCACTGTCTCCATGTGTGAATGCTTTCCCCGTGGACATGCTGATGTTTAACACATAAGTTATGGCTGACTAGGAGAGCTGAATTAAAAATGTAACATACAGTATGAACCTAAACATCCTGCGTTAAACACCTTCTCCTCTTAGAGCACGGTTTCGTTTGTAAATGTATGTCTTACTGTAATTACAGGCGCATGTGTGTGTTTTCTGTTCTTTTGAGCATGTGTGTGTGTGTGTGTTTGATACGCACATTCACAGACCCACATCAATAAAACATCCACACTTTAGGATTACTTGAAAGGCATCTGTGTGTGTGTGTGCGTGTGTGTGCACGCACGCACGTTTTCACAGATTCCACAATTGTAGCATTTATAATTTCCGGAGCAGTGATCGTCCTTCTGACGGCTCCTTGTAGGCTTCCCAAACTTTCGCTTTTAGATGAAGCCGTAATTGTTTTTCGACAGTCTTTGTGTGGTGCTGTGAGATAAGCAAACATGGACCAAAGGCCTCCACACACATAAAATCACTTCCCACACACATGTATTTGTTGGTTTGGTTTAATTTAATACAAATTGATTGATTTCCCAGGATTGAGTACTCAATACTTTTTATGAATTCTGCTCTAATAATGTTTTAATTAACTCATTTACTGATAAGGAATGATGGCAGAATTATAAACAATTTATACAATTTACACCTCTAGTCCACAAGCTCTGAGGTTCACTCAAACAATCGTCAAAGGATTTTTAAATTAAATGAGAAAAGAACTGACATTTAAAGGCAATTTTTCAGTGACCAAAGGAGTTCCATTTAATAATAAAAAAATGATTATACAAATTCTAAAAGGCAAATTCTAGAGGGGTGTTTGTAGTTAAATGAAAATAGCTGGGACTGCATTGAACTGATGTGGTGAGTCACTGTTTATGGGAAACACAGCTAACGAAAAAGCAATGAACAGAGTTCTGAACCTCACATGTTTCACATATATATTTCATAAAATGTAACCGATTAATTGATTCGTTTGTCAGCCTGCTGTCTCTGTGGATGGGACACATCCAGCTCTACTAATAGATCGAGACGCGGAGGGACATGGAGGGACTTTAGGGGAAGTCAGCCGGTCGGAATATGAGGAACAGGAGCCCAGCGTGATGTTGTCTGTTATAATTCATAGCTGTTAATAATTCATTTTAGGAGGACTTTGACTTTTGAAACAAAAAGTACTGCACTTCCAGCTTATTATCATAAAACACGGCGAAACAGGAGACATCCAACTGAGAGGTATCACTCTGGATTAATATTTAACCGTTTAGCCTGATTAACCGCTGTGAGTGCAAGGAGAAAATATGCTGTTATTTTACTTTTTAATTTATGAGGTCACCTCCCACCCCACCCCACCCCCTACCCCCCCGAAATGACACTACATTCACATCTGTACTGTTACCCCACTGTCTCTTTCCTACTGGGACAGAGTACATGTACATTGAGTTTGAATGAGGACAAAAACTGCTCTAAGATATTTTCAACCCCATTTTCTCTGTGGTACTTCAGGATATTTTGTTCACTGAAATGGATTTTATGGAGTTCTTTTTACAATGGGCTCTCAGAATAGCCTTTCTGAAAAAAAACAACAAGGAAAAAAAAACCTGCTAACAGGTAGATGGTCGTATTTATAACAAACCTTTTTGTTTCCTAAAGCCACGTTGAAACGGTATGCAGCTCTGGAGCTTGCTGTGCTCCTGGATTGAAGTGGTTTGACTGAACCTGGCCAAAATGTAGATTGTTTATAACCTTTCTGCATATTATAAACCTGGTTGAACTTCTGTCAAATTTTGAGCATCTTTATACCTTTCCAACAGTATTGGGGAATGACAGTATGGCCTGTGTAAGTTGGACATCGAGTAAATATCTAAGAAAATCACAAATTTAAATCAGTTAGGAATGGATATTTAAAATCCATACTGCTCTTGATATATCCTTGTTTTATTTAACATAGACTTCAGATTTCCTGAGGACTTTGATGTCTGAAAGTCCCCTGTTTTATCCTCCTCTTTGAGTTAATGCCCCACGCATGTCCTCCTATTTCATGCGTCTCTCGTCATCCTTTCCCTGCTACTTTCCAGTCTTTCATTTTGTTGTGTCCTTTCTGTCCAGACACCTCTTCTCCACCTAAAAAGCAAACCCCTTTGTTGTCCTTAAAGACCCTAACAGGCATGGCAACAGAGATGAAGGAGTCCGAGTCAACCTGCTCCATTCATACCCATGAGCTACAGCTAAGGCTTTGTACTCTTCTTCATGTCATGATATTTGCTGGGTTCAAGAAGGTTCCTCTGTGGAACTAATAACACCTTAAAGGATGCTGTGAAGTGTCGCCTTTGATCCGTTATTCATGCAAAAAAAAAAAAAAAAAAAACAGCTGGCTCCGTGTCAATTAAGCAGTTCTGTAGGATCACTCATGTGTTTTGAAAGTACCAAAAAGTTATGCATACGCTAATATTCAGTGTCAGCCAAGCCTCTGATACCTGAAAGCACCTAAAATGTGTGATGTGTCATCTTGGAAGAAGGGCTGTAGTGGCTGTTAACAGAGTGAAAGAAGAAATTTGAAAAACTATTTTATACATTGCTTAAGGAATAAGTAATGCCCTCTATCAACTGAGAGCCCACTATGCAAGGTGAAATCCACAATGAAGTTCAGCACCAAAACTTCATAATGAGGTTCAACACCAAAAAAATCCAAAATGAGGTCAACACCCAAAATGGAACAGGAGGCTAAACACCAAAAATCCAAAATGAGGTCCAAACCAAAATCCAATATTAGGTCAAACACCCAAAATCCAAAATGAGGTCAACACCCAAAATAGAAGAGTAAGCTAAACACCAAAAATCCAAAATGAGGTCCGACACCCAAAATCCAAAATGAGGTCCAAAACCAAAATTCCAAAATAAGTCCAAAATGAGGTCTGGCACTCAAAATCTAAAATGTAATCCCATACCCAAAATGTAGTCACACACCCAAAAATGCTCTCCCCCATCAGGTTAAAGACCCAATCTGAAATGATGCACACTCAGTATGGTAGTGTGGTGTATACATAAACACGTTTATGGATAATCAGCTTGAAGATAGATGCAAGAGTGATGTGTAAACCAATCTGAGAAAGTCACGCATTTTGGAGGCAATAACAATTAATTATTTTATGAATTGACAGACTAACTAAAACTGTTACTACCATTCTAATATAGCATCTGCCTACGACCTAGACCACCCAATTATGGTTTTATACTAAATGTCAGACTTATCAATTAAGCTTAAGAAATGGGGAAAAAATAATAAAATGTCAAAGACCAATTAGGGATTCAGGTCAAGTACTGTATTTTACTTCTAATGATGTACACTAACAGGCAAACTTTACAACAGGAAATAATATGTGTAAATCATATGCAAATGTTTTATTATTTAGAATATATTCATGAAATATTAACAGAATATTCAGTTATGACTGACATACACAAATGATTAATTGAAAGTTGATGGAAATGCCAATTCATTATTTTTCTGCATTGCAAAGAAAACATTTAAATATTTAAAGGGGATGTAAATTATAACCCAGTACCATTGAGTCGGAACAGAATGCATGAATTACGAATGTCCAGCTCCCTCATTTTCATTTTGCAATTGTAAAGAGCCTTGTTCATATGTGCCAGCGTGTCAGAGTGTGTCGCTCTCATAGAGGCCTGCTTAGCAGAGTGACATTTCAATTAGTGCTCGATGAATCGTAAGCTAACGAGGGTCTGTCAGTAGGCAGTCGACCGCCTTCCGAGCTGAAACCCGAAACTGCAGCTAAGCGATGTAAGAGGTCTGCAAACAGCCCCAACAAACATCCATGGATCTTTGCCAGGAAAGGTCCTCTAGGTACTGCAGGGCACAGCCTGTGGAGGCACTTTGGTTCCTTGATGCACAGCTTGCAAAGCAACCCGACGCTGCCCTCTGTAACTGCAGATCTGAATCTGTTTTGGATGTTTGAAAGTTCCCTCCCTTATCCATTCCGTTTGAGTCAAGGCCCCACACAATCTCACACCTGAGGTTGTTTTAGAGCAAAACCAGCCACCTGGGATAAGACATGACCAGTTCGGTATTTTAGGTACATCACTGCAGCCCTGATAAATAGATACATTTTAAAAAGGGTTTCGGAAAACAATTTTACGCAGACTCTCTTCAGCAGACACGGGTTTTTAATGCATCGTATGACCTTGGAAAGCAGGGCAGGTAATGGGGAATCTTCTGGAATCCTGCCGCACTCAATGCTATTAAATCAGGGAGTATACAGATGACAGGTTATGGCCACATTTATGGGTGTCTAAGAAATAAATCCAGCTGTGTTTTCCACTTAAAAGACACAAATTGCAATTTTATTCTTCTAAATCTTATATCTTCTCGACAATGTTCTGTTCCATATCCTTTAAAGGTACAGTATCTTCAGCGTCCTGTAAGTATTATTATGGAAGTTCCTGGCGCTGCAGAGCTGTATTGTGATTGGAATGGGGAGGACAGTGTTGCTTTTTGCTTTTTCTGTGGTGGCTCCTGTTTGCTGCAGAGCGGGAGGTGGTTCTACAGTTCTTGGCTCTAACTGATGGCCTGGCTGGTTGGCTGAGTCAGCAGACCAAGACCACACAGACAGAGACGCCACTCGCGGTTAGAGGTCCTGCCCAGGTTTTTAATGCAGCGCAATTTCAGAGAGAGTCAATTTTCAAAATAAAAGCTCAGTGTGGTGTCACTAATTAAATATTAAATTAAGTATTAAATCATTAATAAGATCGCATTTAAGTACATTTCCTGTTGTTTTGCAATAATATGGATTGTATGAAAACTTGTCTTTGAAGTAATTCAAAGAGTAGAGGGGGTAGCAGACTATGGATCTTTGCCAGGATGAGGGCAGTTCTCTGGAATTCTGTTACTTGCTGGGCTTTCTTTACCCTCCCTGGGGCAGTAATGATTTAGGTCTGCAGTATCGCTAGGTCTGCCTTGCTAACCTCAGAGGCTGGAAGTACATTGATTTGAAGAATCCCATCAAAAACTGAGAAGCTCAGATTGACTTTCAATAAGAGTGACTTAAGGGGGATTTGCAAAGTGTTTCTCTTTGATCTGTTGTTTGTTTTTGTTTGGCTCTTATGTTGCGCATATTTATCATTATCGCCATCATCACCATTACCACCATCATCATCAACATCACCACCATCATCATCATCATCATCACCATCATCATCACCATTACCACCATCATCATCAACATCACCACCATCATCATCATCATCGCCATCATCACCATCATCATCATCAACATCATTGCCATCATCACCATCATCATTGTCGCCATCATCATCACCACCATCATCATCATCACCATCACCACCATCATTATCATCACCAGAAGATATTAAAACATGTCGCAGAGTGAGGGATTGCAGGAAGGATCATCGTGGGTCAATGGGATGGGGCCGTGAAAGGTGACGTTCTTGGGTCATGGTGCGGGGCAGGTTTTCTCTAGGTACAGGTTACATGCACGGGAATTTGAAAGTCGAAGGCGGTGCTTCTAGCACTGCTCTCATACAAGGGACCCTGTTCTGAGTACTGGGTCCAGAGAAATAGGCAGTACTGGCTCGTCATCATTCACAAAGATGTTCTATAAGAGGCTGCATTTATTTTCATAAAATACTATTGATAGTAGCGGTTTCCAAGTTAAGGAAGATAGACTCACTAAGGAACACAAGTGAAGTCAAGGTATGTAGAAGTCAAGGCAACAGACTGCCTTGTTGAACATCCTTGGCTTTATAAACATTGGTCACCACTGAGTTGCATTGTGTTGGCAAATTAAAACATATATCTAATATAGATACTTTAAATATGGCAGCTCGAATTCATGAATAAACATGTGAGGAGATGCACTGTGTATGATGATGAAGCTGGTCCACTACAAAAGGAATACAGTAGTGCTCCTGAATCCGCAGCTGATATATTCAAAGACCTAGCACAGGTACCAGAGACTGTGGATAAAAGCGAACCATCCATGGACCCCATAGATTTTCATGTATGCCAGGGATTGACATAACTGGTATGCATTTACGCATTCACCTTTAAAAGCGATATGTGCGGCAAGCGATTATTGTAACATCCCAAATACGTACGTTTATTATCTATATTTGTGCCGATATGACAAGACATTGCCGTGCATTTGAACCTCTGTACCGCAAATGAAGTACGAATATAATAGCATATAAAGGTTAAATGCAGGATAATTTCTTGTCATATCGGCGCAAATGAACATAAAATATACGTACGCATTCACGTTTACAACAATCGATTACCGCACGTATTGCTTTTAAAGGTAAATGCATACTTGCGTACCAGTTATGTCAATTCCTGTATATAACATATTGTAATTCATAATTTATGCACAGTAAGACTTTACTAACATATAAAACAGTAATAATAAGGTACATTGTACATTATTATACAGTGCTGTACCATACTGTACTCCCTCCAGTTAATAGGATTCTGACATTTTAGCCTATTTCTCATAAGACGATAGACTAATGGAAAGAATATCATGTGTTGAGTGGTGACAGAGCAATGAAAATCATGCATTTTATACCCCTCAATAGATGAAAGAACAATAATAAAAATATTGTTATACATTTTACAATTTTTTTTTTCCATAGCACCAAGCCACAGATAACTGAAAACGTGGTTACTGAAACCACGGATACGGTGAGACTACTGTACACTTTTAACCAAGAAAAGAATCACACAGGGTTTCCACGTGGGGTACAGCACATTTTCAATATGCCACTTTGCATACTGAGTAAACAGCAAATCAGAGGATCAGCAGGGCTTGACTTCCTGAAGGTCAAGCAGAGGTGAAACACCAAAGTGGAAGGTTACCAGAATTTTTCTTCGAAATCTGATTTTTTAAATTTATTTATGTAATTTGTACAAGTGCAACAGCTACTTTTTGTTTTGCGGACACATTTGTCAAAATAATTCATTTTAGTTTCATTCGTAAAACTGGTTACACAGTTAATTTTAAAGCTGCGCATTGAAAATGTATTTAAATGCACACCTCAGCACTCTACATTCCCTGGGGAGCGAGAGTGTGTTTCTGGGGACGAGGCGGCGTGGAGGAAGGAAGGGAAACAACCCTCTGAGTAGCAGTGGAAGACAATCTCTGACTATCCAGTCCTGGAGGAGACAGTTGTGTGTAGTAAGTCTGAAAAGCGTCAGGAGCAGAGCAGAGGAGGGCCGTCATCACGCTGCAGAGTGACTGCCAACTCTGCCTGCTTAGTCGCGTCAGCTAGAATCAGCATCAGCGTGACGGCCGGGCTGCAGGTAAAGAGGGAACCAAACCAAAAAGCTCCTCCATACGCTGAACTAAAGGCATGGTTACGTCTTGGAAAAAGAAAGACCCATCCAGGCTCTGAGAAATAGTAAAGGATAAATATCGGATGAACCACGAAATGTTTATATTTAGTTTTGGTTTCAATTAAGTGACAGATGGCAGCAAGGGCAAAAACACCACTATTCTATCAACATGCTGGGGGAATTTCAGCTTTATGGATGGTAATATAAGTATGACATGTGTCACTATATTCAGATCATGTTGTACTGTACTTAGAAACCATACAACAGGGGTGCCATGAAGGGGGGGAGGGGATGATCCCAAGGGCCCCTGTATTACAATGGTTCTAAAAAATCTGGGATATAACTGGACCTGTCTGGGTTGGGGGCCCAGTATGATATTTTTTCATGAGGCCCAAAATGTCCAGCGAATCACCTGGTGGACAATACAGAACGTAATAAAATTGATTCAACTTACAATTAAGTCACGTGAATGACATGGAGCCTGTAGGGGGCGGTGTTCTTCACCGCAAGGTGACAGATTGTCACTGGGTTTCCGGAATCAGCTTTCAGTACATGTGCCTCACAGTCTGCCATTTTCCCAGCTCTGTGTACGTCTCTCCAGATAGGCTGCACTAAGCTCCCTTTGACCTCTGGCTCAGTGTTTTGTTCTCCTTCCCCAATATACCCCCCAAGGAGTCGGACTGATTAAGTATAATTACTCTGATGAGAACCCAACCCCCCAGCACCCAGCCTCCACAGGGATGAGAAATGTGGCGCTTAAACTAGGTCATCCAGTGGCTTGTGTCTTTTTCACAAAAAGCACTGTAGTGCCTGGTGGTGTGGGGGTGCCCATCCAGCAGACCACTGGGAGCATCACAGTCCAAAACATGGGGGGGGGGGGTTTACACATGTGGAGAGAAAACCCTAAAGCTAGGCATTACAAAACGATTGCAGAAAATTCCCAGATGGGAATGTCTGGAGGGAGGAGTAAGCAATGGAGGGAGTGTTTGTTACGTCAGTGATTCATGATCAAACATTCTTTCCAGAATGATCCGCAGTTCAGTGAGTGACCCCATGTGACCCTACGTGGGGATGCCGGCTCACTCATTTTTGCCGCCATCAGCTGAAATTCCAGTTTGTAATTTTCCCTAATTTCAGTTACTTTGATTAATCAGGCAGAGGTCCATGTATAGACCATTCCGTGGTAGTTTATTAGCCAAAACGGAATGCAAAACTCGAAGTTGTAAACGGGCAATCGGTCAGAAAACCAGAAGAGGGCAAAACAATTCCGGAATCAGAATCCAAATCCTAAGTCACAGAACAGGCAGAAGGTCAGAAAACGAGAAATATGAGTATGCTTGATACGGAATGAATACGCGATACCTCACAGTGAACTGCTACAAACTACTAGCATTTAATTACATTTAATGAATTACCGGTAAGTAATGACAAGAAATGCACCACATGTGGACTGGATAAACAGGTGCAGATGGTCTGGCAAGTGTAGCCTTTGAAGCCGCGGGACGGATTCCGGATCCAGTCTCAGACCGGACTCACCTCCAGATAGCCGCTGTTCACATTTCAGCTGGACCCCACAGTTACAGTGAAGGGTCACGGTGTCATGCCTTCCGGCTTGTGGTTGTAAACAGCTGGTAAATAAACAGCATGGCGGCACAAATATAGGATTCTAATCCTGAAAATGGGCCTTCTGCTGAGCCTTTGAGACAAGGAGAGCAGCACGGATCCAGCTAAATACGACGTACAGGACGCACCAGCTGTTCTTATAGGGAAAAAACTGGAAGAGCAACAGTCAAAAATCCCAGAGTACAGCAGGAATTAAGTCAAAACCCATCAGTACAGCCGTCACAACCAGCAGGAATCAGACTGAGGACTTCCTGTGTGGGCGTAAAGGAATGTTCCTTTTTCACCATCTTTAGAAATCACCCTAAAGAAGGTGATCTTCAGTTTGGATGGTTTTAACTACAGCGATGGACCTGTATTCTACACCGAACAGAAATGCAGCCACGTGCGGTTTTGTGCTGTCGCATCTCCAGTCAGTCCCAGACTCAGGTAAAAAAACTAAATGATTCCTGTCTTTCATCCACTGAATGAACTGATCAAAGTTAGCAAGGTGTTCTTTAAACCATTAAAACCATCATTAAAAACAAAGCTTCTGCTGTACCTGTATGGTAGGGATCAAAACTCGCTTTTGGACTGTCAGAGGAAATGTTTGTAAAATCAGTTACACATTTGATGTGTTAATTAGTGTCCTGTGTCGGAGGTGATTAGTGGGCTAAATTAAAATAAGGGCATACGATCAAGCCCAAATGGCAATGCCAGGTTTAACATCCTGATGAAATTCCAGCCCACATGTTAGGGCTGACCAGAGATGCCATTCCGGTATACGATCATACAGGGGACACAGAGGAAACGCAGCTCACAGGTTAGGGCTGACTCAAGACGCCAGCTTGCGATGCGATCACACACGCTCCTATGAGTCAAGTGAAAACGTACCCCACAGGTCAGAGCTGACCGAAGATGCCAGCTCAGGATATGATTAAATACCCACCTGGGAAAGCAGAGAAATTGTCCCCCACAGGTCAGGGCTGACCCAAGATACCAGCTTGGGATGCAATCAAACACCCACCTGGGAATGCATAAGAAATGTGCCCTGCACGTCAGGACTGACCCAAGACACCAGCTTGGGATGCAATCAAACACCCAACTAGGTGTCAGGGACTCTTTTTAAATAATTTATCACTAGGATGAGAGTATGTTGGATTAACAGTTCTGACAAGTACAGTACAGGCTTTGTTTCAGATTAGCTGTGTTATGATGACCACTGAAGGAAAACATGCATAGATTGTCCTTTAAAATAAATGGATATCGATTTTTTACTTCAACGGTGAACTTTCCATCTTTAAACCACTTTAATATGTTATTTTGGGTTCTTTTCTCATGTGGAACTTTAACCAAGTATAATGCATCCAACTTTGAAATGCCACTGTTTTGTAATCAAGGCATTTAAAAATCATTTCTTCGTAAAATGTCAGTAAAATGCTACTTCTCTGGTGCACGGCATTTCAGAACCGTGCTTATTAAGTTGTGCTCTGTACACTGCACAGATCGGTGTCTGCTTACTGATTTACTCCCAGAAAAGTGAGGCTTTGTTTTAAAAATGAGGTTAATTAAGCTATTACATGTTACGATGCAGTCCTTACCGTGTGAAACATCCTGCATGGAGATCTGAAGACCAGCATGCCAACCGGGGTCATCCTGCACCACCAGATCTAGTGACAGCAGTGATGATTTGGCAAAGATCAGAAGGACCTTTGAGGAAAAGACTGGGCATCAGCGTGGCCTCTCGCCTCCTGACTTTGAGGTTTGCACCTGCGCCCTAGTCAATGAGTGTAGATTTTGACTATTCTCCTTGTGATGCACGGATCTCTGCTCGATACTCCGGTTTTCCCTAAAAACATCAGGCAAACTGGTACCTCTAAATAGTGCTGGGCACGTGAATATTCCATCCCACAATGCAACACTGGAGCTCCGGCCCATGAGGAAAGAGCTGTGAAGCGATTGCAAAGTGCAACGTTTACAGCGTCGGGGATGACACGAGAGGTCAGCTCAGTTCCGAGTGCCTCAAGTGTGTCCAGGTACAGTGGCAGGTGGAGACTGGCAGTGAATCGTGGGTAACAGAGGCATGTCATGCAAACAGACAGAATGGCGAACGCCAAACCACTGAAGAGCTTCGGTTCCCATGGGCACCGGGGACAGCGGAGATTAGATGGCGCTCTTTGAGCGATTGCGGCCTGTCTGATTCCAGCCACACCGCCGTCAACAGCGTCCATCAAAGGGAATTTAGCGTTTCCCATAATACTAATGGCACAGGTGTCACTAGGGATTAGACTGCACATGTCCCACTGCGGCTCAGCTCAGATCTACATCACTCTCTGTAGGTCCATAATGAATTTCAATACACTGAGCACCACCACAATACACCACTGTAAAAGCATAAAGTACATTATGCAAAAACAAGCATTCGATATGACCTGCATACCCATCCATGCAAAGACATATGGAACTGAGAAATATTTTAAAATATGCTAATTTAATTGCGCTAAAAAGGGCAGGACAGCATTAGGAATGACACACTTAGGAAAGTGTGCAATTAAATATGTTATTCTCTGGTTCTTTTAATTCCTTCCTTCCTTTGTCTTGTCTTGTCTTAACTGTCTGTCCCTACTGTATGCATGTGAGCTCTGATAACCATAAACAAATCCTCTTTAGATGTAGCGTGTGGCTCAGTGAGTTAGGACACATATCCCTTTAATCAGACATTTGCTCAAATACCAGGGCAAGTGATTTCATCATTGGGCCCCTTAACGGGGCCCTTAACCCTCAACTGCTCTTGGGACTGTCTGACCCTATTTTCTCCAAAAAAAACATTGCTTTGGATAAAAGCTCCTACTCAATAAAGTAAACATTCATCTTTTGTACCCACTTGTCCTATATATGCAGGGTTGTGGGGGTCCAGGGCCTATCCTGGAAGCTATGAGCACCAGGCGAGGAATAACCCAGGGCAGGGTGGCAACCCATCGGAAGGCAATGTGAGAACATACTTGGTCAAATAATCCGGATCCTGAATTATGAAAGCTGCAGACTCTGCATGCACACAGCGTTATGTTTAACCTGCAGAGATGTGGATCTTCACCGAAACAGAGGGCACCTTGGCAACCAGAGGGATTAAGGCCCAATCCCAATACCCCCACTTAGCCCTACCCCTTAGCCCTACCCCTCCGTTTTGCGCATACCCGCGTAGGGTAGTGTTATCCCATTTCTTTTTAGCAGCGAGGGGTAGTGGTGTTCAGCCCTCAAGATACCCCTCGAAACAGAGATTTTTCAGATGCTGACTCAAAACCGAGTGAAAGAAGAAAATTCGCACAATGCATTGCAATACACAACAAGAAAAGAAAAGATGGCTGGCTGTGTGGAGAAAGAAGCTCATATCTTTATAAATACGCTTGCAAAAAAATCAAATTTTGGCGGAATATCTTAGTTTAATGTAAGTG
>JAOYFF010000104.1:1057805-1077788 GCA_025773925.1 Cryptomyrus ogoouensis | reverse complement strand
GAAGTCAACTTCGGAAGGGAGGGCCCTCGAAATCTAGTGGTAGGGCTAAGGGAGGAGAAATGGGATTGGGCCTAAATCAATGGCGTTGTTCCCTGGCCATTGTTCTGGTGGAGGAACTCGATCAGTGTTACAGCAAGGTCTTTGTGTAGCTGCACCCTGATGGATCAGAGCGGTGAGCGACATATGAAAGCCGGTAATCAGCCTCACCTTGCTGCTCCTTCAGAGATCAGCAAGGAACCCCCATGTCGGTTTATTGTGCTTGCAGATGAATTGTTACTAGACATTATGTAAGTAAGGCTGAGGAAACACCTCAGTGAGGCCTCTGGCAAAAAGATACCCCTCCCACCCCCCCCTCCCTGCCTGCCCGCCAGTCGCTCGCCTGCGGTGTTAAACATTCAGGGTCACGCTGCGAATCTCCATCACAGGCCTGCTGGACATGTCCATCAGCACTGTCAACTAGCTGCTGGCGCTGCAGATGCCGCATTGAAAGCTGAAGGATTAAATGCGACCACCTCTTATGTGGCCTTACGTTCCACAGACATGCCCGAGTGAGTGAGAGAGGCTGAACTCAGCCCGGATTTATTAAAAAACCAGAATGTGCTCCAGGGAAAGGGCCTTCCGGAGCTTTCCGGGGGGGCGGGAGGGGGGGGCATGGTGCCACTTCAGGAGTTTCCAATATAACAAATCTCCATGAAAGAAAAAACACAGCCTTTGTGAGTTCATGCCTAACATGGCGATCTGCCTGATACAGTCCAGAGACACCTGAAGTGTCTTTCTAAATCTGTCATCTTCTGTAAAGAGGTTACATTTTAAGTGACTTCTTCCTCCATTCACTTTCCATTTTCCTATTTCTGAATAAAATCTGAAGCTCTTAACCTCTGGCTTTAAGACCATCTCCGAACTCCTCAGTGGCGTAGAACTGACCTGCATGTCCCCAACACTGAAATGCTTCGGCAACCATCTCCGGTATTACTCACACAAATCGCCCCTTGTGCTCCACAGCACAGCAGCTTCACCTCCAAATCCAACCGAGCGATAAATCTGCCATTCTGATCATGTTAGCATTTCTACGCTGTTTGCACCGATGAAAAGCAGGGGGGAAAAAAGGGAACTGCTGAGCTCCAGCTTACAGTACATTACAGGACATGGCAAATGTACACATATAGACTGTGTATATCACTGTATTGAATAAGAAGGAGTGACTGAATGTGATCCAGCACTCTGATCCTCAGCACTTCATCCAAAACTCATGTACCTCATCCCTCTGCTGGGGCGCATGATGCTGAGGACTTGATACTAGGGTTACCATATATGGGTTTGCAAAAAAAGAGGACATGGAGGCAGGATGCCATGAGTTGTCAAAGCAACACTAATATGCACACAGAAAGAATTCTGACTGTGCAAAGCCAATGTCAATATGAAACAAAGCAGAATACCAGACATTTTGGGCATTTTTAGGTCCCAAAAAAGAGGACAAGTCTGGGAAAAAGAGGCCTTAACATGCTACTTAATTCTGCCCTCCAAGGGAACATGGCTACCTTTCCTCTAAGGCCTCACAAAGGCAACATGGCTACCTTTCCTCTAAGGCCTCACAAAGGGAACATGGCTACCTTTCCTCTAAGGCCTCACAAAGGGAACATGGCTACCTTTCCTCTATGGCCTCACAAAGGGAACATGGCTACCTTTCCTCTATGGCCTCACAAAGGGACCATGGCTACCTTTCCCCTATGGCCTCACAAAGGGAATATGGCTACTTTTCATCTAACCATCACAAAGGGAACACGGCTACCTTTCCTCTATAGCCTCACAAAGGGAACACGGCTACCTTTCCTCTATGGCCTCACAAAGGGTACATGGCTACCTTTCCTCTAAGGCCTCATAAAGGGAATATGGCTACCTTTCCTTTAAGACCTTTCAAAAGTCTTCACTCCAAGAAAATCTCTATGCACCGAGGTAATGTGCTATGCTCTTTCTAACAGTCAGAAAGCAAGGGCTTGGCAGCTCTCCACATTGGTGCCCATGGGGGAGAAGCACGTTTCCACCTGAATAACTACTCCCGGCTTCTGTCACTGTGTGTGGCTCTGTCATGACCTGCAGTTTAGGGTTGATAAATAAACAATCAGAGCACAGATCACGCTTCCCCAAGCAATCTGTGGCTTCATTCCACCACCCTGGACCACAGATAGCTCTCTGAGAACCTAGAAGTTTCCACCTAGAAGTCGAAGCATCAGGCTCGTGGGTCTGTTTAGCATTCCTCTGAGCAGATAGCAAAGCTCAGCTCTGAGGTCACAGAGTTAGCCAATGAAATAGCTTCTTTGTGTAGAATCACATGGTGACTAAAACACGGCCCTGTGTATAACCTGAGCATTTCAGTGTCCTTTGATTTTCCATTATTACAGCACAAAGCTGCAGATACTGCAGAAAGGTCCCTCCATGGCCTTAGTAGTGTTCTCATCTGGCTTTTCAGACATTGCTGTGAAAATGCAGTTAAGTCTAGCTGGTTCTCAAAACACCTACAGGGTTAAGTTCTTTTCAAAAAGTATTTGTGCCTGGCAGCAATCTGTGATCCTCCCTCAGTGTTGTGACAGACATCCATAGATTCACTGAATGTCCAGTACAGGGAAGCCACTAGACAGACAATGTTTGATTGGGATTTTGATTTTTTTTTTTAAATTATTTTAAACATGCTACACTGATGTTAAAAAAGTAGTGTTGGAAATGATTCTTAACAATTGTTCTCCCCGCAATTCTGATCAGGATAAGTGTTTGGAAGAAGGGTGGATGCATGGATGGATGGATGGATGGGTGGATGATTCCCCTTGCATGGTAACACACCAGCCTCTTTGACACTGTTTAATATGCTTCATATGCTGGTAATATTAACTTAGAATTTATGATCATGGCAATGCCAGAGCGTTCTGGAAATCTGGAGCCCTATGGAGAGCATAGATGTTTCTTCACATGTGCTGAAGCTGTGCAGGACTGAACAGTGTTATCTCACTCTCAGCTTTTGAACACGAAGGTGTAACATGTCACTGTCAGCAACAGAAGGTGGAGGTGCTTTATCCCCCTCTCAACATTATATGGTGGAGGTGTGCTATCTCACTCTCACCATTCGAACGTGCAGGTGTGTTAACTCACTCTCCAATTTTGAATGTGGAAATCTGTTGTGTCACTCTCAGCACACCCTTACCTTATAATGCCATGTCACTCTCGGCATTTGAACATGGAGATGTGTTATCTCACTAACAGCATTTGAAGTATGTTACATCACTCTCAGCATTAGTGCATGGAGGTGTGCTATCTCACTCTCAATGGAACTTTCTCATTAAGCTTTGATTTGAAAGGATATTAACTGGCGATTTAACACCTGAGCTTTCTGACTCATGACTGCAGTAGGGGTGTCAAATAATTATATTAGGGCTTAATAATTATACCATAGATTGTCTCCATTTTTGTAAACAAAACAAAACAAAATCCTCTTTAAATACCAGCTGCAGATTTGGTGCAGCATTGAGCACACTTACTTGGCTGGCTGGTGAACATCACACTTACTAGCGACAACATGGTGCACAGTGCGGAACAGCCAGAAAACAGGTGGAGATTCACACAGAAGGTCTGCTCTATTCAGCAGGCACCAGACGCAGCAAAGCTGATGGGACAGCAGGACTTTTGTCCAAAGAGCATTCCTCTCTTAATGATGCCTTTGATTTCTTTCATACCTCTCTCCTAATTGACACCTTTCTACAGCATTATGCTAGAGTGATTTGACGACTCATTAGTGTATATCATATTATCATATCTTTGAATGTTCTCCTCCATACTGGGTCTTTCTAGACTCTGGAGTGTCTATTGTGTGAACCGGAATACTTTCAGAAGCAAAACAATGGAGAAAACAGCAAGCTAGTTCTTCAAAATTGAAATCACACAGACAACAAACAAGACTTTCCCCATTCGTAAAATAAAACATCATCCAAACCAAAGAGTATAGACACTGTGTGTCTGGGGAACCACTTTTTATTGGAAGCAATCACTGACCTTTCAGAACTTCCATCACCGAGATGCACGTGTGTAAAAGGTGGTATGTAGAAGGAATCAGAGATAAGTGAAGTTTTGCGAGTCAGAAAAACATTTTTTTTGTTTACTGAGTCCTCCAAAACTTTTCAGTGTCTCTGGAAGTTCACATTTGGCATGTGTTTTGATGCAGACACATGGAAAGCATATTTTTGCAGTAACCCCTTAGTTAATATTATAAACCATTCCATCGCACACCATCCTATGTGACACAATGAGCTTCCCAGCACGAGAGCTCACTCAATAGGGCAACCAAATTCATGAAAATGTCCTCCAGCGCCCTGCTGTTTTCTACACATCACTGACATCTCCCATGCTGTGCAAACTCACATTCCTTCCCTCAAGCCACTCCGAGATCGATGTCCGCACCTCCTCCAAACGCCAGCGTGATCTTGTGGAGATCTTCCAGCTGGTCAACTGGTCTTACCCCATGATGGGTATTACTAAGCCAGTCCTCCCACTTTCTGCTTAAATCTAGTTTTTTGAGCATTAAAGTTCATACCAAATATGTTGCTTTTAGATGAAACCATATAGATCTTTAATTCTTGGTCTTTAATGTATCCATGTCCAGCAGTTTTAAAAAGAGCTTCAGACAGAAATGTGGGTCTTACTGGGAAAAGTCATAAATAACTAATGAAAATGAGAATGAAGTATAGTCTGTGAATGAAAGTGATATCAGTCAGAATCTTGCACACTGCTCACTGGCCATCACACAGAAGAGCTCAAAGGCTGATTTCACCACAATTTCTTCACAGAGACAATGCTGATCTACAATCAGTTCCTTCATGGGCGAGCAAATTTATTACAAGAGAAACGATAAAGAACGGAGTCTTCTGGAGCCCTTTTGTTATAATAAGATATAATAAAAATGGGGAGAAAAGGGAATAACCTGTTTAATTTGCCGTGAGGTGGGCGAAACAGTGAAAATACCACCTTCATGCAGATCCAACATGCAAGAAAGTTTCTAGGGAGATTTTTAATTACACTCTACGGTTTCGGAAGGGATGTATTTATTTTGGGCGTTTCTTTAAGGCATCTCAATGACCCATAAACCTTTAGTACCACTACTTCAGAGTAAGACATTCATTTTTAAATGGGTATAGAGTAGGTCAGCCACAGAGAGGTGGGGGGGCTTTTATGTCACTAGACAGAACGATTGTCTGGATTCTGTGTCCTTTTGACATTCAGTCATTATATTAAGTGGGACATGGCGCTGCTGCTTCCTTAAGAGGGCTGTCCGTGTTTATAAAATACGAAAAATAAGAAAACCCCAGTTTAATTCTGAACACTAAATCACACGTTGGCCAGATGTCTGAAATAGCCATGGGCTCAGGCCCGCATGATTTATCTACCTAATACTCATACATGTAAGAATAACATTACTGAAAATAATATCTAAATAGGTCGACAGTAAGTGTTTTTATGTTTCAGGCAAATGTGTTTAATCTGAAATCAGTCCATTCTTGGTACAAATAACTGTGCTAACATTTAAACAGGAAAATAAATTAGCTCACTATATTTAAGACTGTAATAGCACTCGTCTGGTGGTTTTATTTAAAAAATCATTCTTAAATGATTAAGGAGCCTGTACAGTTTTCTTAAAACTAAACAGCTGGATAGAGATATGATGGTGGGAACATTTACTTTATTTAACAATAAAATGGTTTCATGTGCTCTCCGTGGACGTTAGGGCTGCAGGCGATGGCGACGATCGTAGAAGCAGCGTCGTGACGCTCTCTGTTGGTAGGTCAGAAGGACGTTCTAGTTGAGCACTGGAGCACGACGCCTGTCTGGAAGCGGCAGAGTCGCCGTGAGCAGGATAACAGTGTAGCAGTGCTGAGTGGCCCAGCGGGCCGGATGGGTGGATGCCGGCAGCCAGGGTTCTGCTGGGCAGCACACCCCAACACAGCTGCTTGTGTCTGGAAGTGGCGGAGCCGACGGTGGGCTTGTGAACAGGATGACAGGGTTGCAGTGCTGAGAGGCCCAGCAGGGCGGACGGGCGGATGCCAACTGCAGGCTATCTGCTGAACGGCACGACCTAACACAGCTGCTTCGATTAGGCAGCCACTGGGTCAAGGGCAGCTCCGTCTGCGAAGACCTCACCTTCCGTGCGGCCTTGTGTGTGTTCACTGATGCTAAAGGCACAGACCCTTATCGAGCACGAGGAAGACTGTATTTCTGTCATTTATATCATAGAGGATGTGGTCCCCCCTTGAGATAGTGAGGGAAGGGTTAGGATTAGGCTAAGGGTCAGGGATAGGCTTGTGGTCAGGGTTAGGATTTTGACCATCAGTGGCAGATCCTAGAAAGTCAATGGTATGGTCTGTTGGATGTTGCCTGACAACAGGATTCTTTCTCCATGGTAACGTATAAGGGGGACCCTCATCCAACCACACTCCTGAAATCATACTTTGGTACTGTGATTCTTTGTGTTTTCCTGTGTTCTATATAAAATTCAGTTTATTTATATATAAATGCTTTAGCGCTTTCTTATTTTAGTTTGGAGTCATTTATAAAACTATATTTCAACATGTCTGAAGTCATATTTAATTTTTTCATGGCAAACAAGTGCTACAGATGTCTTGCCAAAAAAAACATTGTCACATGAAATTGAAACACAACCACTAACTGTGTGTGAACTGGGTCTATGGAAAACAGAGTGTGATGTGGTGATGGGATTCCACAGCTCCACTACATGAGCAAGAGCAAGAACAGGAGAAAGAGGGAGAACAGGAGAATGGGGGAGAACAAGAGAATGAGGGACCACCTAGAGAAAGAGGGAGAACAGGAGAAGGAGGGAGAACAGGAGAAAGAGGGAGAACAATAGAATGAGGGAGAACAGGAGAATGAGGGAGACCAAGAGAATGAGGGAGAGCAAGGGAAAGATTGAGAGCAAGAGAAAGAGTGAGATCAGGAGAATGAGGGGGAGCAAGGGAAGGAGGGAAAACAAGGGAAAGAGGGAGAACAGGAGAAATAGGGGGAGCAGGAGAAGGGATGGAGGGAGAACAAGGGAATGAGGGAGAATGAGGCAGAGCAAGGGAAAGAAGGAGTGCAACAGAAAGAATGACAGCAGCAGAAAGAGGGAGAGCAAGAAAATTATGGAGAGCAGGAGAAAGAGGTAGAGCAGGAGTGAGAATGACCGAGACCTTGGGAGGCCTTGTTACAGTAATGATCTCAAGCCTAATGCATGTCCTGCATGTGTGAATAAGATCACACTTTAGCTCCATGTTACTGCCTTATTTCCTGTTAAGGTGAGTCACACAGTATGTTTACATGCACACTAAGAAAATCGAATTATTGTGTTAGTCCAACTAAAACTGGACTTTTAAAGCACATGTAAACATGTTCGTCCGACTGAAATTGTACTAAATGGAATTTCTTAAAGTCGGAATAAGACACTCATGTAATGCAATTGGGAGTCGATTTACTCCTGCATGTATACATTCAATCGGACTCAAACTGGGCAAGGCGCTCTGCACATTATTAATACTTATATATTAATACTGTGGCATCGGGCAGACCGAGGCATCATGGGAGCAGAGGGAGACACAGAGACTCGCTTGCCAGGGAGAACACGCTCTTTATTAACAATCCTGAAAAAGACTACATCAGGCACCCAACGAGCACCGAACCAATTACACACAGGAAACACAAGGTT
Organism: Cryptomyrus ogoouensis; assembly: GCA_025773925.1. Taxonomy (NCBI): domain Eukaryota; kingdom Metazoa; phylum Chordata; class Actinopteri; order Osteoglossiformes; family Mormyridae; genus Cryptomyrus; species Cryptomyrus ogoouensis. The sequence goes on along the minus strand of JAOYFF010000104.1, from coordinate 1,070,056 downwards.
GTCAGACGCCGAACTGTAAGATGCATACACGGTGGGAGATTTACGTAAGCTAAATACACACGGGGATTGGACCGGGTACACACAAGACACGGGTAAACATACGTGCAATAATAAGGAAATGTAACCATTAACATTAACCACAACAATACAAGGGCTACAATACCAACATCGCATGTTATGTACATCCATTTCTTACATCGCTATTCAGCTAGATTAAGATCAGGCTTTTTCTTACCTTCAGTTTGGTATGGATATCATAGCGCAGGGAGTTCAAGTCTTGCTAAACATTTTTACTCTGTCACATGAGAAAAAACCTAGGAAATTTTGCAGTTTAATGATTATTCCTTTTCAAGATTGTGTAGTATATCCTCTGAGACCCAAGGGAAAAAATGTCCTTCAAAATAAGACATCTTACAATTTAGATTGTTTCAAATTTATTTTTATTTCTAATTTCACAGCATGTTCTCTTTAGTGTACAACAGGAATAAATATGTTTCCTTACATCAGTGAAAAGATAGATGCAAAAACAAAATGTCCACTACAATGGACATAAATGAATGGGTGGGGTCGCAGGTAAAATTTTTAAATGAGTTTAAAGTTTACCTCCGCTGCTTTTGCATGCATTCTCTGAGACAATCATAATCATTTTCATCCTTACAATAAAATCACTCCTAGACAGGTTCATAAGAAATTTATGTCGAACTCCTTTTTTGTTTCATAAATACCCAATATTTATCACAACAAAATCACATTGCGATACCCTGCTGTTATAGTATATTATACAAAAAATGTTATTTCTTGTTATGCTATCCTAATCTTGTTGTGTCTGTTCTTCTGACCAGATAGGTCAACCAGAAAAAGTCCAATACTAACAAGCTGAAAGGAGCCATATCGCCACCTATTGTAGCGGAGTTAGACATATTTATGTCAATAAATCGATTCCCCTCCCACGCATGTATACTGGGACAAGGACAGCAGTCCGATTAAATGGCGTAGTCGAGCTATAACCGTAGCTTGACTTAGCTGTGCATGTAAAAGTACTGACAGTACTCTGTGGTGGCCAGAATCCAACATTTACAAAGGTGGTGGCCTAAACACTTCGTTTATTAATCACTGTGCTGCAACAGACAATGCAAAGGTGTGGTTTCTCTAACGCAGCTCTGTTGGAGAAGGCTACGCTCTCCAGAAGTCGCGGTATTGGGTATCGAATACGCAGATCTCATAGCCGCCAGGGTCGTAGAAAGAATAATGAAAGCAAAAGAGCAGAGAAGATGATTCAATGTGTTCTTACAGAACAAAAGTAAAAAAGAAATTCATTATCTCTGAACTTTCACACGCTAATGTGGCAGCTTTTCATTCTGAAGCATTCCGGTATGACTTCCATATTAAGAGCATGCTCTCACAGAACTCTTTATAAAACCATTAAGTGCCCTGTAATGTAAAAGAAGCATTGGCTCATTTAATGAAAGCTGTTGTGCCATTAAAAATCCCACAGACCTTTTCATTACAGTGTTTATACATCTCAAGGACGTTGCATTCTAATGTAAGGATACTTTGATTCTTTGTACAAAGTTTGATGTGTTACATAAAGTCCCCAAAGGAACCAGGAACTGGCAGGAAAGCAGATCTTCTATTTCTGGGATTTGGGAGGAGAATTTTCAGATTTGCGAAACAAGGCCATGTTACTCTGTCTTATCTTCTGATGCAGAGCTTATTGAACAGAAAATAACACTCTGATGTTTCCTGCCCCTCCTGTTTCCACAAGGTCCAGAGGAGCCTCTCAGGAAAGCAGGCCTTATAAAGACAGACCATCAAAATCAGTGTCAAACACAGACATTCTGAGACCCAATATGCAGGGAGAGGGGGATTTATTAGAGAGATTGGGCAGACAGAACTTGAATCACTGGGTAATACTTGTGGTTGAGGTCACAGGTCCAGGGACTTTGGTAAACAGAAAGATCGGTCCCATGAATACACAAAGGAAAAGAGGTGAGCAAGCAAGGGAAATCCAATGGAAGAGGGGACTAGGAACTTGGTATAGGATGCATCGATACAACAATACCTCGCACTGTGCGTGGGGTGGACCAGGTTTTAAAGGTGGCAGGACAGGAGTAAGTCTTGATTGGGGTTAATTAGGACGGGCAGCCATGAAAATCCTCTGGTATTTGGAACTGTTCGTAATTCCCTCCAGCTTGACTAAAGCCCCAGTTGCACCTGAAGAAAAATAACCCCAAAGCATGATACAGCCACTACCATGCTTCACTGTGAGTATGGTGTTGTTGCAAAGTGTTGTTTCTGCACCAAACATACCTTTTGGAATTGTGGCTAAAAAGTTCAACCTTTGTTTCATTGATGTATTTTTCTGCAAACTTAGAAGGGCTTGGTTGTTTTTCTTTGCAAGAAAAGGTTTCCATCTTGCAACCCTACCCCATAGTCCAGACATATGGAGAATACGGGAGATTGTTGTCACATGTAGTACACAACCGGTACTAGCCAGAAATTCCTGGAGCTCCTTCAGTGTAGCTGTAGGCCTCTGGGCAGCCTCCCTGACCAGTTTTTGTCTTGTCTTTTCATCAATTTTGGAGGGGCATCCAGTTCATGGTAACGTTACTGTCCCATATTTTCTCTACTTCTCGATGTCTCATTTCACTGTGTTCCATGGTATCTAATGCTGTGGAAATTTTTTGTACACTTTTCCTGATTGATACCTTTCACCAATGAGATCCCTTTGATGCTTTGTAAGGTCTCTGTGAACCATGGCTTTTGCTGTAGGATGCAACTGAGTAAATGTCAGGAGAATCCTACTAGAACAAATGAATTTTTTTAGGGTCAATCAGTCACTTCAAATGATGGCAGATGTGTCAAAAGGTGCTTCAACGAAGTATTAGTTTAAGGGTGTGCACACTTGTGCAACCCGCTTATTGTATGTGTTTTATTTTTTATATTTTTCAGTTGAATTGTACAGGTCACATTAAAGGTGGGAAAAGTTTAGAAATTATTTATTGTGGTCTCATTTTTTACATCACAAAAACCTGGCATTTTAACAGGAGTGTATGCACTTTTTATATCCACTGTAGACTCACCTTTCTAATGTTTATCTAGCTTACAGACAAACACTACAATCATGGAAATGTTGTCCACAATGGATCACTGCAGTATACCCATTTATCTGGAAAGCATTTTGCACTTTGATGATGTGAGATATTCACAACAAAACACACTTGTTGTCAGCAAAATTGCCAGGGTTCTGATAGCCTGAGGCTGATTTAAAATATGAACCAAGATTCTTGAGCTGAAATCTTGGGTGTGCTTCTTAAAAATCTTGCTCCTGAAGGTGCATCTCTTATTTGTCATGATTTGTTTTCCTCTTTTAAACATATTGGGCATTAAACAGTCGTGTCGCATTTTACCCACAACGCCATGAGTGGTTTAAATGGTGTGCCACATTCCCTGCATTTCTTGATGCACGGACACACTGCAAACACCATGAGGGCTGTTTTTATGGGCCTCAATTGTTCAGGTGCACATATTGATTGAAGCTGACAGCTACACGTGTAAAAAAAATAAATAGCATCATGACATATTACAGCTGCATTGCTGCCCAAATGTGATAAAGCACAGATCTCAAAATGCAACATATGGCAGACATATTATATTACTTTTTGGATGCCCAACCCCCTTTCACACTATGTATTCATTGCAATACTGTATGGGGCTTCACCAGGTAACAGCCAATCAGCAAACAGATGTGTTGTCCACATCAATGGGTCTTCACCAGGGAACAGCCAATCAGCAAACAAATGTGTTGTCCACATAGATGGGGCTTTGCCAGGGAACAGCCAATCAGCAAACAGATGTGTCGTCCACATGGATGGGTCTTCGCCAGGGAACAGCCAATCAGCAAGCAGATGTGTTGTCCACATGGATGGGACTTCACCAGGGAACAGCCAATCAGCAAACAAATGTGTTGCCCACATAGATGGGGCTTTGCCAGGGAACAGCCAATCAGCAAACAAACATGCCCTCCATATGGATGGGGCTTTGCCAGCGAAATCCTCTATAAATTCACAGGCTCTTGGCATTTGGGGTAGGGGGTAAATATCCTCTTTAAACAATAATCAGTATTCTCCTTACAAAGATGTGCTTGAATATGATAGTATAATGTGCATCTAAATTGATCATTAATTCCTGAAAATGATAAGTATGAACAACATATTTCAGAATTTTCTAATTTCACACATGATTTAACTGTATTGAAGATTTCAATTCCAGGTTTTTTTTTTTAAATACAATTTAAAACTCAGAATATTCTTTTTCACTAATATCATTTAAAGAAACAAAAATCCTTGGCCAGCACCAAAGTAATGGGTTTGGATACACAAAATAAAGTGCAAGTCATACAAAAGAGAAGCTTTGGCATGGAGTGATACTCAACCAGACATACAAGTTATTGCTTTAAGTCTCCTGGTACATCTCTATCAACCAAAAGCTAAACGCTAAATTACTGTTGTCAGCTATGCTGCTTCACATTTTAATTAAATGGTAAATGGAAAGTGCTGTCGTTGTTGTCACCCATGAGCTATAAAGTGTAGCATGTTTGTTTCTCTGTGCTACTAAATCAAAGGACATTTAGAAGCCGCCGAGGTGGATTTTTGGTTGGGTGTAGGATTGATCACAGGTGTGCCGGTTTGTAATGCCACATGGTCAGTCTGGGTTGGGTCTTCTGCACCTCTTTGTCTCCTATATGTAAACAGAGACCCATAATCCCTTGCACAAAGAGGTTTGGGGCAGCTAGCAGCTGGTCTGTCATGTGACCTCAGCGTCTGCATGTTTCTCTTCTCGCTGCAGGATGAGCGTGCAAGGTTGCCAACTTTGGTCGGCTGGCTGGAGTGTGATTTTCAATTCGAGACAAGTCTGCACACATGCACATATATTTTTTATGTGTGTAACAGTTCTATTACCTTGTAAATATTCTGCAGGGTTTGCGAACTACCCCAACGCTTATGATGTAGCTAATTTTAGGTTTTTAATGGAATAATATAGATTTGCCGTAAGATTTCTTGCGTGAACGCGAGAGTCTGAAAGCGTGAGTGTCACGCCAGATGCGTGAGAGTTGGCAGCCCTGAGCATGTTGCCCGCAGCACCTTTATTCAGTTCGGCTACACGCTTTCTTTACAGTCCCTGCCTGCCACACGCCTGCCCCACTTTTCATTTAACAGACCAGTTCGACAGCACAATTTGCCAATTTAATTTCTTTTTACACCACGAGTGGGGAGGCTTCGGTGGCGAGATCATGTCCTTCTGCTTAAATATACCCCTCACTCCTTCCATTTCCTTTTCAATTTGAATTTGCCTTTGTCTCGCCATATTAAATCCAGATTTTTGGGAGACCGCCATCGTGTTGTTAATTATACCAGAGTCTGGAGGTAATTAATTCTATTGGAGCAGTTAATCGATTTCTGATGAAAAGGGAGATTAAACAGATAGGCCGCTTCTCCTCTCATTTGGGCTCCTTCTCCCATCTCCATTCAGCACGATTGCTTTGGGAAGTCATTATATCTAAATGAAAGTGTGCCGAGCCCCTGGCCTTTTGCGAGCACCAATAAGCGGACTCATATTGTTATATGAAAACAGTGAAAGGCTTCCCTTTAATGTCAATGCATGAACATTCAGACTAGCCCAACACAATTTGGGATTCGGCCCTAATAAATACCCAGTTCTCAGTACTTACTACAGCATTTGACCTTGTGTGTTTTTTCAATGCTTTACGGTATCGTTTCTTTATCATGCAAAACAGGGTTTATTTGATTCGCATATGACTGATTGCGTTGCATCACTGCATCGCCTACAGCTTGTGTTACAGAATTTTCTGTTGCGTTGTGGTACAGATATGATGTCGTCTCTGCGAAAGTGGCTTCTCGTAGCTGTATTTCAGAGTTGGTTAGATTTTTAAATTGTTTGTACAGTATTAATTCTCAACAGACGGCTTAAACCCCAAATAGGATTTCAAAGCAGTTTGCAGTCTTATCACCAGGTTTATCCATGGAATTTCATCACAAATGTTAAAAAGCTGTACAAATAGCTGCCTCTGGTCATGAAACCAGCCTCTAAATATAGAGAACATACATAGCAGAGGAGTCATTAAAGCAGGGTCTCCCATCTACAGTCTGCTAGCGGGCAGTGAGAGAGAATGAAAATACAAAATAAAACGCCACCAGGCCTTCATAATTTAGATGAAAGTTTAAACTTACAATAACAGCAGTCAGAGAGAATAGAGCAGAAGCGAGAGGGAACCTCTCAGTCCTGACAAGCGACTTAAAGAATGAGATCCTCTGTGGGTGGGAACTGGCGGGACAGCGAGACAGGATCCACGCCCGGGGGGGATGGCAAGAGACGGGCTCAAGACCCCCCCAGGTCTGCTATCACCTCAGAAAACGGAATGATATATGCAGAATCTGCAATCTGGCACGAGGAGATAAAATTAAAAAGTGAACAGTGGCAGATTCAGGTGGAGGATCATGCTGCACTATGGATTTAGCTGGAGCTGCATGGAATACAAGGATCTAGGCAAGAATAAATGCAGAAACATCCATCCACCTACCTACATATCTATCTATCTATCTATCCATCCATCCATCCATCTAGCTGGCTAGCTGCCTGGCTATCTATCTGCTCATTTAAAGCTCAATCCGCTGGTGTAAATGTGAACAGTGTCTGTGCTGTTAGTCACAGACAAACAATCCTAGATGACAGCTTTTTAACGGGGCAGTGAGTGAAACAAGGAAATCCTAAAAACTTGTTGCTGAACTGTGTTTTGACCAAGTCCCGGCCAACGAGAAATCAAGTTCAGTGAAAAGGGCCAGAAAAACCGACAAGAGTTCAGAAACCAGTGATACAGCCAAAAGTGCAGCGAGTCAACAGCTCAGTAAGAAGCTGCATTAATACCTCACACAAGGGCTTCATCCAGAGACAGCCCCTATATCTCCCTGACAGGTTAATCAAGGGAGGAAGAACAGGAAGGTCCAGAGTCCAGCTGGGCATGGTCTCACTATTGTTCTTAGAGTTCAGCCAGTACTTTTGAAGAGGTTTCTAAATCCTCCTGCCAAGTCCTTCGTTTTTGTTCGATGGAGCCAAAAGCTGTCTATAACCTTGTTGTCTTTACCATCAGCTATAAAGTTAGCTGCCTTGTGGTCATATGCTTTGTTTTCTTTACAGTTTATCCGCAGTCCCATCTTTTGCTTTGTTCTACCTTTCATTTAAAGTGTCTTCAAGTCTTCTTCATTTTATACCAGTGCTATCATTAGCATATTAAAGGTTTCTTCCTTCACTCTTGACTCCACAGCTGTCTTCACCTCACCTCTTGCTCTGTAACTGAATGTTCTTCAATGCGCTGACCTCAGTGCATCTTCCCCATTCCTTGCATCTCTGCTAGATCTTTCTCCCAACAGTTATTATTTGCTTGCTGACGTCATTCAGCGAACTCACTCGAAACTGGAGCTTCATTTTAATCTCACAGGTCTTCTGAAAAACAGGTCTTATTTTCCCGCTGTAAAATTTGTCCATGTTATTTCAGATACTGGTCTCTCATTTTTTCTTTGTCATTTTCACTGTACCCTCTGTCACTTCAGCTCTTCTCAGATTCCTCGTGGACGAGTGTAGTAAGTGAAAAGCATGATTATGCATTGTACTAAACAGATTCTATGTACATTTGTTTATGTACAATGCCTGCAAAAAGCACATACTGAGGCATTAGCATTGGCTTGGATTATTGTGCGCCACCTACCCTATAAACTGTATGAAAACTCCTAATACTACACCTGGAAGTTCTGAAGATAAAAAGCTAAGCTGATAAATGGCCTAAAGTGGTGGGAGGTCAAAACGAATGGCTTTTTCTGGGATAGATGCTGACAATTGAATGACAGCGTCTGCCTTTAAGACATCATTAACATTGTTGGGAAAAAATGCCCATGCTGTTAGGATCACACCTTGACGTGGGTTGAACTGTGATGTGATAGGCTGCCAGAGGCTCTGAATTGTAGACTCTAGGAGATCGCCTAGACAACAAGCAGAGCTTGGCAAGCCTGTGCTGAAATCTCAGTATGTGATTATATCACTCCCCGGGGGATACAGGGTCTGCATGATCCTTGAAAACGGGTCATACCCGAACTCGGGCGCGCACATGTTCTGGAGGGGCCGTGAAGCATTCCCAACACATGGGCCCTGTTAAGGAAGCGGAGAAGAAAAGACACTTGCGCGGAATGAGGAGCGAGGAGCGGCTTTACTCGAGATGGAAAAACTCTAAGGGTTTGCTGCGAGAGCGAAAAATAACTCTCGTCACTACTTCCAAGGTGACAGACAGAAAACATAGTCAAAAGCAGGTGGGGGTCGGGCGATGTGCGTCGGAGATCAGAGGGCTTAGGCAGGTATTCGGTGGTTGGTGAACAGGCAGGAGTTGAGTGAAGAGCATCGAAGATCAGAGGGGTAAGGCAAGTCTCGGGGTCTGGGGGCAAAAGCAGGGGGCAGGTAATCAGGCAGACAGACAGGAATAAATGCTCAAACTCAGGACTGGCCATGGAGATCTCGCGTCGGAGTTTCAGATCAGGCAAACTAAAATAGGCTCCACTGATTAAACTGCTAGGAATCAGCTGAGAGGTCAGACTGCCCAAGAACTGGGAAAACCAGACAAGCCAGTTGAGAAGCATGTAAACTGGGCAGTTTAGATTTCTCAGGAAAGTAGTCCTCGTCGGGGTCTCCCCAGGGGTGTGGTCCTTCTGACGATCCCTGGGGTTGGTCTGTGACAGTACCCCCCTCCAAAGATGGTAGGCCCAGCCCCCTCAGAATGCCTGCGACAGAGGTCAGCAACGATTGAAGGATCCAGGATGAACCTAGCTGGAACCCAGGAGTGTTCCTCCGGACCATGACCCTCCCAGTCCACGAGATTCTGCAAACCCAGACCCCTGCGACGAACATCCAAAAGACGACGGATGCTGTACACCTCACCTCCATCGATCAGCCTAGGTGGGGGGGGAGGCACAGCAGGAGAGGCCAGGGGACTGATCACGTGGGGTTTGAGGAGTGAAACATGAAAGGTAGGATGGATCCGTCGCATGGAAGCCGGTAGATGAAGGCAAGCAGTGGTGAGACTGACAATCTTGGCAATGGGGAAAGGACCTACGAATTGAGGAGCTAGCTTACGAGAGGACACACGGAGGGGAAGATAGCAAGAGTACAGTCAAGCCCTCTGACCCACACGAAGGGGGGGTGCCCGAGAACAACGCCAATTAGCGTACTTTTCCATGCGGGCATGGGATTGCAATAATGCGAATCTTGCCAACCTCCAGGTTCGCCAACAGCGAGAGAGAAACCGATGAACCAACGGGACGACACCTCCTCCAACGCAGGAAACAGCTGTAAAGAGGCAACACTGTAAAGGAGACAACCCTGTGGAAGCAACGGGCAGAGAGTTTTGGGCATACTCCGCCCAAGGGAGAAATTCACTCCAGGACTCTGGCATGTGAGATGCTAGACAGCGTAGCATGTTCTCTAGGTCTTGATTGGCCCTCTCAGTCTGACCATTTGTCTGTGGATGAAAACCGGAGGAAAGGCTTGCAGAAGCTCCAATCAATTTACAAAACTCCCGCTGGAAGTGGGAGACAAACTGTGGCTCTCTGTCAGAAACCACTTCGCGCGGCAGTCCATAGAACCTGAAGACATAGTCGATGAAAAGCTTCACCGTCTCCTTAGCGGAAGGGAGTTTCGAAATTGGGATAAACGATCTACAAATGTCAGCACCCCTGTAAACCCTTGGGACAGAGGAAGACCTGTAACAAAATCCAAAGCCACATGGCACCAGGGGCAATGTGGAACCGGAAGGGGCTGTAAAAGACCCTTTGGGGCCAGGGAAGAGCTCTTGCTTCTAGCACAGGTGGGACACGAGGCAATATAGCTGCAAATGTTACGTAGCATGGAAGGCCACTAGAAGCACTGCTGCAGCAAGTCTCTGGTTTGATGAATCCCAGCGTGACAAGCTAAAAGAGAGGAATGTCCCCACTGGAGCATCTGTGATCGTAGGAACTCTGGTACAAAATGTCGGTTTACTGGACAACCCTCTGGAGGCTGAACAAAACTTTGGATTGCACGGACCGCCTCCACTAGTCCCCAGGACACTGCTCCAATGAAACAAGTAGTAGGAAGGATGGGGGCCAATTCCCTCATGCTGTGTACCCCCTCAAATTGTCTGGAAAGCGCATCGGGTTTACTGTTCTTGGAGCCAGGCCGATAGGAGATCTGGAAATGGAAACGGGTAAAGACGTTTAGCCGAACAAAGATATTCCAGATTCTTATGATCCGTCAGGATCAAGAAAGGATCCTTAGCACCCTCTAGCCAATGCCACCACTCTTCCAACACTAACTTAATGACCAGAAGTTCCCGAACCCCCACATCATAGTTCCTCTCAGTCGAAGATAGCTTGTGAGAGAGGAAGGCACATGGATGTAATTTACTGTCAAGTGGTGAAAGCTGGGTTCACCACTTGACAGTTCTGGAGGCGTCTACCTCTACTACGAATTGCCTTGTTGGATCAGGTAACTGCTGGACAGGTGCGGTGGAAAAACGCCTGCACAGGTCAAAAAAAGCTGTCTGGGAAGCCTTAGTCCACTGGAAACGGAGCTTGGTAGAGGTGAGTGCAGTGAGTGGAGCGGCCACAGAGCTATATCCCCTGATAAAACACCTACAGAAGTTAGCAAACCCCAGAAATCGTTGCAGATCCCTACGAGACTGGGGCTGTGGCCATTCAGCCACTGCCTTGACCTTCTCCGGGTCCATGTGAACCCTATCTTCTGCTAAGATGAAACCCAAAAAGGAGATGGTACATGGGTGGAACTTGCATTTCTTGACCTTAACATATAAGTTATTACTTAGTAACCACTGCAGAACCTTGCGAACATGATGAACGTGGTCCTACTCATGATGTGAAAAAATTTAAATGTCATCAAGATAGACGAAGACAAAACGGTCCAAGAAGTCTGGGAGGACATCGTTAATGAGGCCTTGGAAAACAGCTGGAGCATTAGTTAACCCAAAAGGCATCCTTTGTTCTACCTTTCGTTTAAAGTGTCTTCAAGTCTTCATTTTTTTATACTGGTGGTATCATTAGCATATTAAAGGTTTCTTCCTTCACTCTTTACTCCACAGCTGTCTTCACCTCACCTCTTGCTCTGTAACTGAAGGTTCTTGCGTGCGCTGACCTCAGTGCATCTTCCCCATTTCTTCCATCTCTGCTAGATCTTTCTCCAATCAGTTATTATTTGCTTGCTGACGTCATTCAGCAAACTCACTCGAAACTGGAGCTTCATTTTAATCTCACAGGTCTTCTGAAAAACAGGTCTTATTTTCCTGCTGTAAAATTTGTCCATGTTATTTCAGATACTGGTCTCTCTTTTTTTTTCTTTGTCATTTTCACTGCACCCTCGGTCATCCTCTTCGATCACTTCAGCTCTTCTCAGATTCCTTGTGGACGAGTGTAGTAAGTGAAAAGCATGTGTCATGCCCCGATCGTCCGCTCCTCTCATGTGCCACGCCCCCTCATTAACCCCATGTGGATTCCCCGTGTTTACCAGCTGTTCCCGATTCTTGTCAATTAGTCCATTGTATTTAGTCCGCGTTTCCGTTTGTTTCCCCAGGCCGGTCATTGTAATGTCATCCCGTGTATTGCCTGATCCTGTTGTTGCTGCCTGTATTAAAACCCCGTGTTTGCCCCGACTTTTGGCATCCTGTGTCTGGCTACGCTCCGTGCACCTTAAAGCGTGACAGAATGATCGGACTCAGAAAAAAGACGCCTCAACTCAGCGAGGCGGAATACATCATCAGCCTCGTTAACGAAGTGATCTACTGGCTGCAACAGCCCAAGATCCTGGGGAACCCCGCGGCTCACGCCCTGGCTTCTCGCTCCGGAGATTTCCTGGAAAGGATTTCAGTATTAAAGGACCCGCACCTCGCAGAAGAGGTGCGTGACAACCTGCGGCAGCTGCGAGATGGGATGGCTGAGGCTAAGCGTTTGGGACTTCATCCCGCGGGTCCCCAAGTGCCCGAATCGGGCAGCATCCCCTGTGGTCCAAGTGCCTGCGGATGCGCACCCTGTGGTCCCCGTGTCTGTGGCTGCACACGCTGTGGTCCCCGTGTCTGTGGCTGCGCACCCAGTGGTTCCCGTGTCTGTGGCTGCGCACCCAGTGGTTCCCGTGTCTGTGGCTGC
>JAOYFF010000104.1:1028086-1042629 GCA_025773925.1 Cryptomyrus ogoouensis | reverse complement strand
AAAAGGGCAAACCACGCTAAAAAGCTGCACATGCAAGCCTTAGTTTATTTATTTGAAGATTTTTTTTTATTTACTTATTCTGGTTTGGGATTTTTTTTAAAACAGTAATTTATTCAATTTCAGTTGCACTGTTAAGAAGAGGACTCGTTTTGCACTATTTAGAAAGATAAAGGAATATTTTTGAATACATTTGTCTGCAGCTCATTCTGCTAAAACATCGTGAGAAAATCGTATCGTGAGAAAATCGTATCGTGAGAAAATCGTGAATCATATCAAATCGTGAGTTGACTGTATCGTTACATCCCTACTTAATAGTCACCATGATGAGTCCTGTTGGTGCGATTTTGCTTTTTTGCTTTACTCTATGATAACTGTTTCCCAGAAACCAAAAAAAATAATAATCCTAACACTAACAAAAGAACTAGTAGAAATCAGTCACCCGTGCTCTATTTGCTGATAGCATCACTAATAGCAGGCTGGCTGCTTTCTCTGTAAGTACTGTAAGGGCTGCTATCCCTGTAAGTACTGTAAGGGCTGTTGTCCCTGTAAGTACTGTAAGGGCTGCTGTCCCTGTAAGTCCTGTAAAGGCTTTTGTCCCTGTAAGTACTGTATGGACTGCTGTCTCAGTAAGTACTGTAAGGGCTGCTTTCTCTGTAAGTACTGTAAGGGCTGCTGTCTCTGTAAGTACTGTAAGGGCTGCTTTCTCTGTAAGTACTGTAAGGGCTGCTGTCCCCGTAAGTACTGTAAGGGCTGTTGTCCCTGTAAGTACTGTAAGAGCTGCTGTCCCTGTAAGTAATGTAAGGGCTGCTGTCCCTGTAAGTCCTGTAAAGGCTTTTGTCCATGTAAGTACTGTAAGGGCTGCTGTCCCTGTAAGTAATATAAGGGCTGCTGTCCCTGTAAGTCCTGTAAAGGCTTTTGTCCCTGTAAGTACTGTATGGACTGCTGTCTCTGTAAGTACTGTAAGGGCTGTTGTCCCTGTAAGTACTGTATGGGCTGCTGTCTCACCAAGTACTGTATGGGCTGCTGTCTCAGTAAGTACTGTAAGGGCTGCTGTCTCTGTAAGTACTGTAAGGGCTGTTGTCCCTGTAAGTACTGTATGGGCTGCTGTCTCAGTAAGTACTGTAAGGGCTGCTGTCTCTGTAAGTACTGTAAGGGCTGTTGTCCCTGTAAGTACTGTAAGGGCTGCTGTCTCTGTAAGTACTGTAAGGGCTGCTGTCCCTCCAGTGGTCCGTCTCCTGCTCCATGTCCTAGTGCAGCTTCTCCCTTTGAGATGAAGCCCACCTCTAAGGCATCTCATCAATGTCAGCCTGCAGATGCCTTTTGTTCACATCCCATGTGATGTGATCATTTCAGCTACCTGCAGAAATGCATCAGGCCTAAACACCAGACAGGCTAAACACAGACAGGCTTGGGTGGTATTACGGTAATGCTGTATGCCGTGATATTTTCATTACAAGTAACCCCTCCCTCCCCGGGCAAATTTTGTCAGGAAATACCAGAATACTGTTGCTTTTTGAAATCAAAATACAGTCAAATTACCATATACTGCGTGCAGTATAATGTCTGGTTGGCATGATGGTATTAAAAATTATATACCACCCAATCCTCGTGCTCGGTGGGGCTGTGGAGGTACAGTAAAACTGCCTGCTGGTGAATTTTACTGAATAGTGAACGCTGAACCTTTTATTCATCAAGTACAGAGAAGTACGTGGATGGTGTTATGACATAAGCAAAATTAAACATACAACTAAACATGCAAAAGACATCTAAACATTTTACTGCCACTGAATAGCAGAATGAGAGATTTCCAGGACATTGTGCATCATCCGCCATGTCAGGGAGCTGCTGTCAGGCACTTCCGGGGAACATGGGATGTGAAAAACGGGACCCCCCCCCCCAACTGTCCAATCACAATGACAGCACGAATCATGACTTTCGACCCCTGACCTTTCTTCCACGGTGATGGAAAATGTTGAAGATCGTTCCAATGCAAACCACTTTAATCTTTCCAGTTTAGCAGCTTTTTTCTTCTCCTTCCTAAAATTTAATTTAAAGAAGAGAAATGAGAATAAAACTGGAAGCTTTGGTGTTCCACCACATATGGGGCGTCCTTCAGATCGCAGTGAGGGGCATGTCAGTGTTTCAGATGGAACCTCTGAGTCACTCACCTCCCTGGCAATGGCCGCCATGGAGGAGTGTAGAGGAGACCAGAGGAAAGCTTTCCCTTCTCTCTGTAATTAACAGCACATCTCCCCTACTGAAAGAACAAATGCAGCCCTTCCTTTGTACCCGCTTTCTGAATCCCAGAGTGGGGGCGCCTTTCATTATTATTAATGGCGAACCCTTTGCTGTTGGCAGAAGGTGATAATGAGACACTTGGCTCCATCCCACCGAAACAGAAAGATTTTTTTTAAGTTTAAACAGTCCTGCAGTTTTTTTTTCCTTGACTTTTGTGCCATTCAGTAACAAATCAGTGTTCCCCAGGAAGCTGATGGATGCAATCGCTAACAAACATGCAGAAATAGCCAGTGTACTGGATAATGAGAATGAATATGGGGACTACCACTGGCAGTCCCCATAGCAGTGTGAGAGCAGTGTACAAGCAGCATGACAGCAGTGTACGAGCGGCGTGAGAGGAGTGTATGATCAGTGTACAATGAGTGTACGAGCAGCATGAGAGCAGTGTACCAGCAGTGTGAGAGCAGTGTATGAGCAGTGTGCAAGTACTGGACGAGCGGCATGAGAGCAGTGTGCCAGCAGTGTGAGAGCAGTGTATGAGTAGTGTACAAGTAGTGTACGAGCAGCATAAGAGCAGTGTGAGAGCAGTGTAGATCCAGTGTGCAAGAAGTGTACGCGTAACATGAGCAGCAGCGTGAGAACAGTATGTGAGCAGCATGGAGCAGTGTGTGAGCAGCTGGTGAGAAGCACTGGAGCAGCGTGTGAGCAGCAGGTGAGAAGCATGGGAGCAGCATGTGAGCAGCAGGTCAGAAGCGTGGGAGCAGCATGTGAGCAGCATGGGAGTAACATGTGAGAAGCTGGCTGTAGTTGGCTGGCTGGTGGTCACTTGATCACTGAGTGCCGTGGTCCGCCAGAACCCTGGGAGCAGAAGCACGGAGGGCCCCCAGGGGTTCAATGACACATGAGGGCATGCTGAGGGGAGGAGCAGGCAGAAGCAGAGCAGCAAGCTGGAGTAGTTACCTTTCATGGACATTAGACCAGATGGATGGATGGATGTTTACCATCATGTTCAGTTTGTGTTGTTAACTTCATTCTTAATGTTCCTGAAATGTTACATGTCTAATATAGTATAACCCACCACGGTTTCATTTATTATTATTTAATTAACAGTCAGTCAATGGCTGGGAATTATCTCTGCTTTGGTGCATCTGTGAGGTATTAGTAACATATCTTCTGCTTAATAGACGGCTTCTTTTATAATGATAATAACTTAATCGAATAATTGTTTTCTATTCTACTCATATGTCCCTGTAAACAGTGCCATTTCCTTTATTTTAATTCTTTGAATGTTCTTCTCATCTTCTCTCATCTAAGGTAATTGCCTTGATCTACTGACCTTCAAATAAAAGACTCATTTCACTCAGGTTTCCTCAGTAAGCATCTGTAGGGCTCCTAAGTCTGAGCGAGCATTCCTAGCAATAACCTTTAATGTACGAAGTTTTCAAATGAATTTTATTATTGTATTTTAAGTTGGATCAGAGACAGTGTGTATCTGGAGCCACACTCAAGGTCACAAATGAGTTTGAAATGTACTATTTACTACAAGCAATGCTGAAACAAATTCCTGAAAGCTTTATATATAATCATAGGATCTTTGATCATAATCGTTTTGACTTTACTACCCCTCACCATATAAAAAGCTTTATTTTCCGAAATTTTAGGAATATAAATTATATCCACCAAATTTCTGAAGTCACTTCTGGGAGGTCCAGCCAAGCCTGGACTGGCCATCTGGCATAATGGGCATGATCCCCCTAACTCCTCCCCCCCACTGACAAATTCACCATAGAGGACCCAACAATCTTCCCGAAGTTTTCTGTGGGTGTGTATGTATGGTGGTCCTGTTTGGGCAAAAGTCCAGGACTGTTTTTTTTTCATTCCAGCCTAGGGTTCAGCTGGTTTTTATGAAACCCTTAAAGATGTAAAACGATGCATTTACGGGAAACGATGCATTTTTCTTTTCAGCTGACAATGCCGTTCAGGATGGAAACCGTTTTGAATGCTGAGTTATGGCTTTAGTATACTTTTTATTGTATTTATTTAGTCTAGCTTACACATTTATTGAAAGAAATATCTATATTTTTCCCATTGTAATAGCTAGACATTTTAAGGGTCCCACAATCACCTCTGTGGTCCAGTTAACTTCTCCTTCTGAATCCAAATACCGGTGCATAAGTGACAGAAATCTTATGGCCAATACCATTTTAGAGATGAACAGAGTATGTCAGTATTCAGTACCGCAGAGATCTGCCTGAGGTCCAATAGAATTTTACCATGCTTCCTCTCAAGGCAATTAGATTCAAAGATTTTAATTCCTTAGTGCCCTTATACTTTATGGGCTGAAAAACTGAAAGGAAGACAATTTTACACAATTCCAGGCAGTTTGATTTGATTGCAAATAAGAGCTGTGCACCAGGTAGCTTGGCAAACATGCCACATAGGGATTTCAGAGAAGATCATGGATTTATCTGGTGTTCCTCTTTTCAGAGGTTGGCAAGAGTCTGGGGGCAACAGAACAATACAAAGGAGAGAACAAAAGATGGGAAATTAAGCACTTAGCTTCATGGAACCTGAAAGGAGTATGAAATGTGTGCAGGGTACACAGGCACATGGTTCACACACACTTTAAAGATGCCTGGCCACCTAGGGGACAGTTTGTGAACTGTGGGAAGAAATTCCCATAAGCACATAAGAACAAAACCCCCAACCCTGAAGGTGTGAGACCACAGCGGTGCCCACTGAGCCATCGTGCTGCTCTAGCAGACCACTCAGGCGGTATATTCTGCATTATACTGGCACTTTACATTCTTGTTATATGGTACAGTACAGTACAATATGGAACAGTATGGTATACTATATTGGTCCCCAGGGGGATATTACCTGAATAAATCAATAAAGTTTCCCACATAAATTACAACTAAAGTAATTTGGAATGCATAAGGCAAGTCCTAATTAGAAAAAATTGAAAACAGCTAAGCAAAGGTTATTTTAATATGATAAAATTGAATGAAAAATGGCTTTGCTAAGTTGCTAATTGGGAAAGTCCTGATGTTCTGGTCAGCTGAGCATTATTCATTTATTTCTGCGTTATTATCATTTTAGTGCCAAAACTCTGGAACGTCAGAGTCCTACTTTGGACTCTGTTTTGATCATTCTACTGCTAAAGCTCAGAAGGGACCTCTGCATATTCTTCATTTTCCATCCATCCATCCAACCATCCACTCATCCATCTCAGTGCTGATTATTAAGCTCAGAAATGCTGCACTTTCCTATATTTGTCAAAGCAGCTGTTCTCACCTCTTTCAAAGATCTCAAGGGACCTCTTCATATTCTTCATCCTCCATCCATCCATCCACCCATCTTTTCACTATTTATGCTGGTCAGGGTCACAGGTTCAATATAATCTTAGGCACGCTAATTCCAAAATATGAGTGCAAATTAATTTAATTAGTTAATTAAACATCTATGTATAGAAACACTCAGGATGACTCGTTAAGTGTATGTTCATTTTAATGGGGTAAATATGGCAATTAACAGTGAAGCATTTGGATCAAATTATATACCCACGAGGTATATGACTCACTGCAAAGTTTTTCATGAAAAAGGCCCTTGAGATGAACTTGATTTAATTTGCATGGCTCTTGGAATCGACACAGCTGACGGCTGGGATTGTGGGTAATTGCTAGCCCTGTGCATTTCCATCCATTCATTCATTTGTGCTGGTGCTTAAATGTAGTCATAACTCAGAGCTGATCCAATCCATTTGGAGTCAACAACAGCTTGCGTGTCTGCAGATCATCAAAAATAAACCATCAAAGCTGGAATTAGCTCTCGGTTCAAACGAACAAATATAGACAAATGTCAGGCGAGGCATCCGGCATCAGGGCCCCGGGCCCCGGGCCCCCAGCCACACTCAGCTCAGTGGGGAGCAGGAAGGCTCATTCTTGGCTCTTCATCTTGAGACAGAGAAGCAAATAGAAAACAAAAAGCTGTGAGAATGTTCAGTGTTGCTGGTGTGGACGTCATAGCCTGTGCCTTGGAGCAGTCACTTACAGATCTGAAGGTGTTCAACGGCAGAGTGGCAGATTGCAGTAGACAGTCAGAATCCCAGCCTAGCTGGACCGCTCCCCCCGCCCTCTCTTGCTTCTTGCCCATCCAGGCTGGACCAACCCCCCCCCCCCCACAGTCTCCAGATCAATCCTCCAAAATGGAGCGTGGATCCATAGTCACCCACTCTCACGTGCAGCATTTTCAGGCCTACCATGGCTTTGTTGGTTCTTCTGCACTTTTGAAGATTAACTGATGCTTCTTTCCAAAACCCCATTTACTGAACTGCCAGGTACTAACTGATGGGTTAATTCTAGTTTGTTTTATCCCTGTGTTAATCAGTACCGATGCCCATTTGACAGAACATGGTTTAAAGTATTTTAATCATCTTCCCGATCAGAAAGTGACACGAGTTATAATTCTGGTGCTGCACAGAATTAAATAACAATAAATACTACATGCTTGGACCCCTCATTATTAATTATATTAATACGAAGTGACTGTAATAACAATGATGAACATTACAAATAAAATGGAACGGGACTGGGTGATAAGGTCCTGTTATGCTTTACTTCATATGGTTTACACTGGAAAATTGTATTTACTGTATGTAAAGAAAAACCCAGAGCAACACCCTGCTTGGATTTCCTAGAAATCCCTCAGAAGTCCTCCATCTTTCAGGCTTTCTAAGGTGGAACAGCATCTATTATTACATATTCATAATATTTACTGTTATCACTGCGCTTTTAGTATAAAATTAAACATTGCGTTCATTTTTAAAACAGCAGATCTATGAATTACCCTTCAAAAGCTTTAATAATGTGTCAGGATGTTTAATTCCATACAGCCCAAGAGAGAAATGTTTTTGCAAATCAACTTTCCCAAAGCTGCAAATCTTCATACCTCAGTGACAGTTTTGTAAATGAAGCCTTGGGTCTGAAGATACAGTCTGAGTTTCGGAGAGTTCTTAACATTTTTAGCAAAATTATAAATGCATTTTAAATGCTACTTGAATTCATTATTTTCACCCATCCATCCATCCTTCTATACTTGTATCATTCTATCGCCTATCCTGGTCAAGGTCTCAATGTCATTCTTTCCATTATCTTTAAAATAATAAAAGAAAAAATACTAAGGCGATTTATGACAAAAACAGTCTTCATTTCCAGATCCCGTTTTTCAAAACCACGTTCTGCAGATTTCACCTCACCGTCCTGGTAAATCTTACCCGTGCTGACAACGGTGTCTTTTAGATTAACCTCAGCTGACACCCAAATCTCTCTTCATTTTTTCCCGGGTTATGCAGTGATTGGAGTGTTTCTCTCTGACAGATTTCAGCCAACTGTGCAAAAAGAGATACATTCCAGAAACTTCCCGGGCTGTTGGCACTCCTCTGGGATTTAACTTATGCCTCACTTTTGTCATTCTTTTGGCTTGTTCTCCACAAATTCTCCTCACCAGCCTTCTTTCATGTAACACGGCGCTTACAACGTACCATTCAGGCTGAGCTGGGGGTCCTTTCCAAATATGAATTTTTCATAAGGCAACTGGCGGGCAATAGCGGACTTTTTACAGCGGTTGTAATCTATGACTTTGCTTGTGTCACACAGCCATCTAGTGGTGACATTCATTTTCTTTTTGTATCCTTTTATCAAATCTGAATATGAAATCACAAGACAGGAAATATTGAGTCCCGCAAAAGATACAGACTTTGAGGACTCTCAGAAACCGTTTATTTGAATTCATCAGCTATACATTTTACTGTTTTTTTAGCAATGATTGGTAACGCTTTATATTAACTGCACCTTCATGACGCCTGTATAATGCATTCATAGAACATTCATTGCACCTTCATAATGCATTTACTGGACATCCATATGCAGCATGTAAGTATTCCTTCAGCATATCGTAAAACGCTGCATTCTTAAAACTTTCAGTTAAATATACATTACTAACAACATTATATGATTATACGATTATAATGTTTATTAATGTATATTACAGCAGTCATGTCAGGCTCATTGAAAGTATTACGAATGCGTAGTGCTTTAAGACATGTTAAGGTGTACTTACATGCTGCTATAAATGCATAGCGAATGCATTATTCTCTGAAACACGTCAGGATGTTGATTTCTCAGGATTGACACGTGTTCTAAATTATTATAAGAGCATTTTATTTTACTTAAAAGCTTGTGTTTTATTTGTGAGCTTAGACTGGATTCACACCATACCATTTACATAGGCCTAATATGCGTTCCTTTTTTCATCGGAATGTATCTGTTGTTATAATATCCAACATGAACGGCACATGAAATACGGCAAAAACGCGATCCACACAGAGACGTGGTCAAATAAGACCAGGTGATTTTACATTTAGCTTGAACTTTTTATCTTGCACGGAGCTCCGTTATGGGACATCAACCTTCTCTATACAATACTGAGTCTGCATAGACCATTCAGACAATTCAGTATTTGTATAAAGTCATTATTTCCGGGCATAATATACTACAGGCGGATGGCAAAGTGACTAATCACCACTTCAGTAGTGAAGAGCATATCACCTCACCTTCCCATACCCAGGCATACATTTAACCCTGACATACCGCGGTTAATTATTTTACACAGCAGGGAGTTTTGTTCTTTTTTTATTCATTCCATGACTGAGTTATGTGACATTAAGCACGTCAGAAGCAGGCACGATTATAAACCAGAACAGCAGATGGCGTGTGTACCTCTGTGCGTGTATTTGTGTGTGCGTGCGTATGTCTACGTCATTCAAAAAGAGAGCTATAGACCTTGTATTAAGAGGCTATGAACATCGCGATGCTTCTGGGGGGTGAAGTGTCACCCAGTTCAATGAACAGCTTCGACTTGGCCACAGACAACGAACTGCTGTAGTGGTTTTGAAACAAATAGCCAAGAATCCATCCATCCATCCATATTTTAAGCACTAGCCTGGTCCCTGTCAGGCGTGGGGCATTAGATGCGGGTATACCTTGCGTAAGTGATTTGAAACCCCAGCACTGGAGGGGTGAGGGAACAGTGCCGCCCACTGAGCCAACATGCTGCCCAGTATGTATTTATACAGGAGTGAATAATAATAAGCTGGTATTCATTCAATTTACCATAAATATTAAGCACAGAGAAACCACGAAGATTGATAGTTTTCCAGTTAGGTTTTATGCATCTGCATAGACATCATTACATTAAATAATTGATACCTTCCACTGCAACATTGTCACTGGAAACATTTTTATAAACAAGCCACTTTATGATTGTCTGAGGAAATATCTGATACTCCATGTGGTGTTTCTCTGTGTTTTCCTTTGAGGGTCCTGTCATATTTCCACAAATTTCAGCTCATGTGGTCCAAGGATTAGCTTCTCTGCAACCCAAATGACGTTTCATTTAAATCAAAAGAAATGTTGTAAGGTACGGTAATGCAGACAATCTCTCCAAGTAACCAGTAACCAGAGGTAAATAAATTAGATACTGTAAGCAATGGACATTGCCTTGTACCAACAAATATCTTAAACATATCCATACAGAGAAATTATGCGAACTTCACACAGAGAGAACATACTAACTCCACACAGAGAGAAGGTGCAGAGGCAGAGAGCAGGGCTGGGCCATAGTGGGTATCTGCATGGGGGGGGGGGGACCAACTGAACCACTGTACCATCCCTCCCCCCAGCTGTCCGTATGGAGGAACATTGCAGTGGAGTTTTACAGAAGCTGCTTCTATCATCTATCTTACTGAGAGCTACAGTATCCAGGATTAAAGTATCTAGACATCAGGCCTCCAAAATAAACTAACCATTCATCAGGATTACAGAGCTATCATACCTGTCATACTTGGCCATTTGAATAGCAAATATATTCACTGAGATTCGGTCTGGTGTATTTATATAAGCTTTATTCAAATGTAGTCAAACGCAGAACATATTTTTTTTCGTCGCTAACTTCTATTTCTCCCATTTTTCATTTCCCCTTTTCCAAGCTCAAATGACAGCGCTGCCCCCTTGTGGTGGTGAAACGTATTTGCTGAGTACGAGTATGTCAGCCCCCGTCAGCCGACGAACGGATTACGTTTAGGTATGCAAATTACGGGAATTTTCGAAGAAGGAAACTTTTCGTGGAATTTATAGCAATTTTCAGTAAAATATTATTAGGAAATGATTAAGAAATAATTTATCAGTACGAATCAATGACCATTATGCACTGCTTTATACAATCATCAAAGACTACGAAAAACGAGACGCTTGAGTTATTTGTGCTGGCATTTCATATGTAAATATAAACACAAAGTGACCCGTAAGATGAAGAAGTAGCTGCCGAGCCGCAGACGACGCGTAGCGTTAGCAATAGTCATTAAAGGGGGTGGCTGTAAACGAACCCTAACAGGGAGAGGTGCATAGACGAGGCCAGACGCTGCCCTGAATAATCACGTTTGCTGTTCACTCGGGAAAGGGCTGATTTTGATGTTGAAGGCACATTTTCTGCATGTGCTTGAGCTCTAAGCAGAGTCCAGCCCCTGCTTCAGCAAAGCAACTTATTTGCAGACTCGCCACATCCGGACGAATGTTGCCGTTGTAGTACTTTTTCCGAGGGACAAGTTAATAATGTTACTTCAAGGTGGTATTTTTTTTTTTTGATTTTGGAGAAATTCCTGCAAGAAAGTCTTTGTTAAGATCATCCTGCATGCAAACGTATTAAAGTAGACTTGCGCTACATTCTAATTAGTTTGAGCAACGTGTAACTAACGCTGCTTAGTCTGCTAACATTTCCATTTCTGCAAGCAAGCGGAGAAGAACCAGCTTCCTCTATAACACAGTTAGTAGAATATGACACTGCTAGCAAATATGTATCTGCAAAGATTTTACCGAAAATCAAGATCTCCAGGTCAGAATGTGTCAAGCACAAAAAAGAGAGTTTTGTTGATGAAGCAGCTTCTCCTTCAAACCCCTCTGAGCCTCCGTCCTCCGGTGGGGCATCTGGGAGGCTGCCTACTGTTCTGGTCAGTGAGATGCTTAAAACAGGCCAGGTCAACACATCACAAAGTGCATGAAGGTTTAAATGCTTCAGTTCAAACAGCCAATGAGCAATAACATGCAACCCATGGCCAGTAGCCTTACCAGATATCGTTAATAAATCATTTCTGAGAAGGTAATCTCCATGTCAGTCAGCAGGTGGCACTGTGACACCACACCTCCAGGGCTGTTCCTGACTGCGTGGAAGTGAAAGTGATTCATTGTCATTGTTGACGCACAACAACAAAATGTGTCCTGTGCATTTAACCCATATGTGACATTATAGGGGGGCAGCTAATTCAGCACCTGGGGAGCAGTGCTTGGGGGTGGGGGTACCTTGTGCAGGGTACCTTTGTGGTACTTTGCTGGTTAGGGATTTAAACCTTTCAATTATAAATATTTCAATTACAAATGCACTTCCCTAACCATTAGGCCACTGCTGCTGGATTCTGCACGTTCTTCCTGCCACATACTCTGCTTTTCTCCTGCATTCCAAACCATGCAATTGAATTGGTGCCTCTAAATTTCCCAAGTGTGTGAATGAATATGGATTGGAATTTACAGGGCAGATTAGTGCCACACTGTCAAGCTGGGCAGATTTCAGGAGCAGCAGAGCGTTTGCTGCAGACAGCTCACATGTCCAGCTTCATATGTCAGTCAAAAGCTGCTTTGTATACATGTTGTGCTACAGTAATTTCTGAGTCATGTCTTCTGGTGTTTCAGGACGCTGATGAGCTGGACGTACATATTCAAAGCCAGATTCACAGGCCCTGGCTGCAAAGAGCAAATAAACCTTTTGTTTTAAAAAAATAAATAAATTATTAATGACAAACCAGGGTGTTTGAATCTCCTGACAGCGCCACCTTTCTGCCGTTTGTGGGTGACTCACCATGCCCCGTCAGCTGTGCCTTCCTGCTTGTCCGTGGGGGTCTGCACATGGAGCAGCTCACTGCCACCACCTGTGACGGCAGTTTCCATGCGTCGGACACGTTGCCTCCCGCGTGGCCCTTTCAGCCTCTCCATGGAGGGGGGGGGGGGGGGTCTCGGTTGCCGTGGGGCCCGGCTCATTCCCCCTCTGGGTGGCTGGGAATTAATTCCTCTCACCTGAACTGTCTCTCAGAGGGATGCGTTGCCACGGATACGTTCATCCCTGGTGCCGCGAAGGAGACTAGGCTGCTACTCAGAGAAATAAACAAAAAAAGAGAGTGAACGACATAAGAGACGTGGCCGGTCTGGTTTTTTCCACTGAGTAAATATCACTATGCTCACGCTTTGGTCATTACTGTAGGATGTTTCTGGGAGGAAATGAACCACTTTCTGTTTACTGAGTGAAACCTTTAACGGGAAATATCATAATCTTACTTTGCTGTACTCCACCTATTTTAACTCAAGCAGGTGTGATCTGTGCTCCTCCTGTCCCCTCCCCCACTTTGGAAAGGCGTCACCAGGGACGTCAAACAGGTGTGACCAGCCCCATAGGTATCGGGCCCCAGGTTGCTTTACGTGGGACGAGTGACATACAGGTCAATGCAGATAAACAGTGCATCAAACAAAGAGCATGGATATCAAGCATGGAGCCATTCGGTGGCACAAGTGTGGCCCAGCTGTGTGTGACCGTAGAGCAGTACAGCATAGGAGGAAAGCGCAGTGACGCTGTACAGGACACAAAGCACAGGAGGACAAAGTGCCGAAAATGCCTGAATCATAGCTAGATATAAAGAGAGATGCTCATTCAGCCAAAGCTTGGGAAGTTAGATTTATGAGTCGCTATGTTAAAATGCAAATAAACAAAGCAAATAGCTACAAACTCTGTCTACAGCCATGTGCATCAGGAAATCAGCACATGGGGTCTGAAATAGACACCAACTGGTGTCATCTAACCTAGACCCAGGAATACGGTTTAGGGGATCAGTGAGGAAATCGTAGCAGTTTCAGTGTTACCTCTTAATTCTGACTGCGGGCTTATTCCTCTGAAAGCAGATGACCTTAAGGATCAAACGTGTCCCATTCCCTACCTCTGGGGGACAGAGCACAGCCATTACGCACCGGCTGTGTGTGTCACGGCCGTAACAATGTGCTGGTATGTCTGCCTGGAATGGGTTGCTACCTGCATTTTCGCCTTTGTTTCTGGTGACTGACAGCCTGCTGTCATTTTTCGGGACAAAGGTGAAGAAGTACTCTGGCAATTAGTGTCCCTGCCGCTCCTGCTGTCACATGGAATTCCGCCGGTGACAGGAACAGGTCAGGGGCATGTCACTGATTATTCAAGACATCATAACAGTGTGTGGAAGCAGAAGGCGCTATTGAGGGGGAGTAACAACAGAAATTCACTATCACACGCCCAAATTACAGCAATTTGCAAATAGCAGTGTGAGATTATAACTGAAAAATGGTTAAGTATCAAAAACAGATGAAAATGAAACATCTGGAAATCGTAGTGTCTGTATGATGATGGGATTTTACATGCATACACACACATACATCCATTAGCACATTCACTGTCATTTAAATCAGCAATTCCTTTTAGCAATCCTTTTAAAGTAAAAAAAAACATGTTTTACTTAGATGTCCTCGCAATCTATTTTGTCTGCTTTTCTGTAAATTAGTCCCCACAAGCATAAAAAAAAAGAAAAATGGTGAGACATGGGCACAGAGAAAGGCAGACAGACACGCTGACTCTTTATCCCGATTTGCTTCCAGTAGCTGCTCAGCCCAGAACAGAGACTGGCATGACCTTTGCAGAAAGGCACCGAGGTGTGAAATGTCACAGTGCCACAGAAACACCCTGTTTTACATTTTTTCTGCCGCCGGTATCCCCTTAAAAGGCACCTTAACCAGCTAAATGCACAATGATCTAGCTTAATGCATGGTTAACCAGCTGAATACATGGTTAAGCAAATTAATGTGAACCAGCTTAAGGCATGGGCAACCAGTTCAGTGTATGATCAAGCAGCTTAATGGATAGTCAACCAGCTTGCATGGTTAACCAGCTTAAAGCATAATTATGAGTTCAATGTATGGTTAAACAGATTAATGTATGTTTAACTGGATACATATGTGACCAACCATCCAATTCATGGTACATGGTTAAGAGTAATGC
The DNA here is from genome assembly GCA_025773925.1 of Cryptomyrus ogoouensis. NCBI lineage: Eukaryota > Metazoa > Chordata > Actinopteri > Osteoglossiformes > Mormyridae > Cryptomyrus > Cryptomyrus ogoouensis. The sequence goes on along the minus strand of JAOYFF010000104.1, from coordinate 1,028,214 downwards.
ATGGTTAACCAACTTAATGTGTGGTTAAGCGGCTTAATGGTTAACTGGCTCATCTGCTAAATGGCATTGACACTGGTGCAGAAATGTTGTTTTATGCAGATCTGTTACAGTAAATTGAGGGGGGGGGG
>JAOYFF010000104.1:1006170-1018019 GCA_025773925.1 Cryptomyrus ogoouensis | reverse complement strand
CCCACCTCCCCCCTCTGCGTCCAGCGGATCCCCCTTACCGGGCGACTGGGGGGGGGGGGGGGGGTTGCATTTTCCCATCAGGCCCTGCCAAACAGTAGATAACAGAGCACAAGCTCGTCACACACCTGATAGCTCACACGTACCCCTCCGACGATTTAACGAGGGGGCGTGTCCTTCCACCTCCAGGCGAACGCCGTGCGCCCCTGCCATCTGACAGGTGTGAGTGCAGTGAGATATTACCCAAGGCGTTCTTAAGCTCCAAAGCCAAGGGCACATTCCAGTGTTTTTCCAGAACACCCTGTCTTGCTTAGACCTAACAAACCAGATGGTGCCATAAGAAAATCAATCAATTAGTCCATGTTGAAGGTCACATGGTGTGAAGAACAATGAATATAAGTAAGGGGGGAGGACAAGGTGAAAACATGTAAAAGTAGGGTAATTACATATTGGTAATACTGTATGATTAAAACGCATGATTTCCCACACAGGCCTTAGAGACCACAGCGGGGGGCTCTGTCCCCCTCCCCACAGCCCCACCCCCCAGGCATGACCCCTGACCGGCCAACAGCCCCACAGATGCTAACCCATAAAACATCCTCTGAGGAGGCTCTATTCCACCAGGAAACAGACATTTATATTTGACCAAATTCCATCAAAACCCAAACTTGCTTCCCTGACGAGGTGGCATGTTCCAGACAATTTTTTCCATCAAGTAAAAATTAGATGGTCAAAAATATGTTCAGTATCTTTAAGCATAACACAAATGTTTAAAGGTGCATACATATAAAAGAATTCCATGGTCAATAAAATCTTTTCAGTAAATGTATACATTATTTTATTGTCTTTCACTCACAACATCAGATTTTCCCATGTTTAAAAGGGGGGAGAGAGAGAGAGAGAGAGCGAGAGAGAGAGAGAGGACTTTAGCTCCACAGCACAGGAGCCTGACCACCTGGGAGCAGAATGACATCAGCTCCATTGAACGGGCACCTCGATGAACATCCCTCGATGGAACACCGAAAGATGGGCCTCCACTATCGGAAACAAGGAGCAGAAGAACATTCCAGAGCAGTGAGGTCTCAGCTCCTGGGGTGTTCATCCCCCTGCGGCCTCTCGGCGGCTCCGGACATGAGCGAGGCAGACGTGAAATAAGGCAGTATGTCCCCCAGATTTGGTTACTTTTACAGTGAAGAAACAACACATGTTGGGGGCGGGGAGGTAACACAGGGGGTGGGACAGCGTGGTGTGAGTTGGTGCAGAGCTCACTGTGTACTGGACAGCCTCACATGACTGGCAGGTTTTACAGAGAACACAAATGCAGACACAGCCACATCCACAAAAGCTCTGACTACAATACGGAACTAAACTAACTACAGTTAGAGTCAGAGAGGACCGGCTCAGATATAAAGAAGCTTCGCAGGTATCCCTCAAGCCCCATATTACCAGCAAATGAACTTTTAAGGAGTATCTCCATTATCTTAAATCTACTGGAGCATCATTCATATCGAAGATCCCACACAGTATATATGAGATTTTACCATGCATCTTACAGCCTGTAATTTTAATCAAGGTAAAAAGCACAGTTCATTTGTACCTAAAGAGGGATTTGATTAAAAGAAAAAGAACGAAAAACTAGGGTAAAATTTACAACAACGTGAAAGATACTCGTACCTCATCACTGTCAAGCTAGCAGACGCAAACAGTGCGAAATCAGGAATTATACTTCAGATCCCGGGACAGACTCAGCGGAGCAGGCAAGTAACAGCAGCTCTGGTTCTGTGTGGCTTTAGGGTGGGCAGGAAAGCCACACTGCAGGCATAATCGCCGAGACCCGAAACACAGATCAGAACCAAAGAGACCAAATAAACAACAACAAGCCAAAAGAAACACAGCCGGACTTAACAGATTCAAGCTTCAGTAAACATTTCAATATTTTTTGTTTCACCACATACATCTTTTCCCAAAAATATATGGTATAAAAACAAATATGAATAAGCACAAACTATAAGAAAATACACCTTTACTTTGATGATTACTGTCTGGGGGCGTACAGAAGATCCGAAAAACACAGCTGGAATGTATATTGACAACATGTGTAGGACTTACTCCTAACTCCCAGACATCACACTGAAATGGATGTTTAGGCGGCATTGTGGCCAGTAAGATATTACGTAAAGACTGTTTGACATTTTAATATAAAACATTTCTTAATCTGTGCAAGCCACAAAGCGCACAAAGAACAAAACCAACTAGCATCCTAAGCTTCTGATTGAGTCCCCCATGACTCCTTAGAAATAGGGCCACGGATACACTTGAGTACAAATTCAACAGGATCCCCTGTTAGTGCAAAAGAGTGAGTGAAGCTCTGCTGACCTGCAGCATTAATCTGTGAACCGGGCATATCCCAAGCTCTTCATCACCACCCAGCATATACTGTCTATACGGCGGATGTCATCGCGAGGCATCTTCTGCCTCCACATGCTGATACTGCCTGGAGATACATCTCCCTCGTACATCAGGCTGAACAGATTTGTGGAGGTGGTGAACATGAGCTGGTTTAAGGCTGCCGGAGCGACGGGCACCTCCAGGAAAGTGTGTATCCTGCCCGCCGTCTCCTCGGGGAACTGCACGATGTCCTCGAACCTGACCTGTAGGTGAGTGTCGGCGGGCAGGCTCCCGACGACCCTGAGCGTGGCGGCCGCGTGGGCCAGCCATAAGTGAGCCAACAGCAGGACAGGGTCGCTCTCCGAGCGGGAGACAAGCTCCCGCAGGAGCCGGAACTCCGGGGTGAAGCCCACGCACCTCTCCCCGCCATGATCCTCGCGGAAAACAAGGCTAAGGTGCTGCGGGATGTTCTTGAGCGTGTACAGGCTGGGCTTGCTGTTATAGAGCATGAGATAAATCCAGGCTCGTGGGTCCCTCACCACGTATAAAACTCGCAGTGATGGCCCAATCACCTCATGGACGAAGGGCAACTTCAGGGACCAGCTTCCACTCCTCAGGTTGAGAACAGCACGGGCGCTCGGATAACGGCCCACGTGCTGCCACAGCTCCCGGATGTATTCTGCATCCTTCTCCCGAGCCCTGAATCCTGCAGGCGAGTCCTTCCTGCTCACTCTCTTCCTCCTGTCTTTAGAGAACCCACTTGCCTGAGCAAACCGGCCACTCGGCTCATGCAGCTGGATGTTTTGAAGATGCAGCTTGGTGCTGTGGACCAGTGAGTGGAACCAGCCCTGGAGAACCTTAAACTGTCCATCCTGAGCATCAGACCCCGACCACTCACAGGCGTCCACCAGGGAGTCAAATTCGAACTCGCTCTCTGGGATGTCGATGTGCTCTGTGGGGACGCTGATGTAGAAGAAGTCAGAGCTGTTGTAAAAAAGGTACTTAAGGATTTCTGCCCCAGAGCCCGGCAGCGTTGTTATGACGACAGTAGGCAGAAGAAGCAACTGCTGGCCTGCGAGTCTCCCCGGTGGACCTGATCCGGAGACACTTTTCCATCTGACACTGCAGAGGAGCTGATCGCAAGTATTAGAAACAAAGAGAAGCTCGATAACCCACAGCAGGAGCACCGATAGCAGGGTGTATCGCATCAGCTTGCTGAAACAGATATAAAACTTTCTCTGCAAAGCCAAAAACCCAATGGCGACACACAGTGTCACTCCCACAACTACAGTAACTATAAAGCCAAAGCTAAACACTGCATGATCCACCCTGCTCTGTTTAGCTACGAGCTGAGTTCCCACACCAAAACGGATGACACGCTTTCCATCCTCTGCCTTTGCATAACCCCCAAAACCTAAGTAGTTCAACCTGGCACTTAAATCTTTATAGTTTGTTGCGATGGATACTATATTCTCTGTGTCGTTAACTGTCAGAGACAGTGTCAGGCCATTTTTGCTGTTGTCAATAAACCTGCAGTTCGTAACTTTGACGTACGGACCATACATCACGTACGCAATTCTAGTGACTGCACCGCTCATTGGGAACGTCACATTCACAAACTGCGTCCATCGTTTCTTAAATTCCGCCGCCTGCTCGGCTTCCTGTATCCTTCCGGCTGGACTGGCACCCTGACTGTCCAACCAAAACATTTTATAATGAGCGTCCCACACATCCATCAGGGCCCCGTTCAACTTGTCATTGAATCTATGAGGGACGTACTTGAAATCTATGTCCAGGTTGTGAAAAAAGGCACTTAGCATATTCAGAGGAGAGTCTTCCCACTTCTCCACATGGTCCACCACCAGTAAGGTCTGCGAGTTGAGCAGAATGAGGGCCCGGTACACACTTTTGAGCTTCATAGCCGAGGAGTACGCCGACACCGCCTCCCCACTCACAAACATGGCATCCTGGTGCGCTGAAGCGGCTATGACCTCACCAGCCATGTCACCCACTTCGTCATCTGCCCAGCGGAGCCACTTGGCACACTCACCCAACTGCCCCTCCCAAGGTTCATTACACTGGCTTGTCGGAGAGGGTGCAAAAACAAGCACATTGTTCAGGTAACTGTATTTGGGCCCATACAGAGCCTCGGACACAAATACTTGGCCATTTGGAGCAAAAGTAAAGGAGTTTTGGTCTGGGTGCTCATGTCCAGGGTTGAAGTTATTCCAACCCTCAACCCAGGAGTAGGGCTTGGCATGGACAATGTCATACACCGCCCTGCCACCTAGCCTCCCGGATTTGAAGGAGACAAACGTGTTGCCCTGCAGGTCAGGCATGCCGGCACCATATGTCACCACACCCCAGTTGGAGAAAATGCGCATTGCGGCTTTTCCAAAGCCAGGGGGCGCTCTCGGGGTAAGGTGAGCGTCGTACCAGATATACTCTGTGTGCAGCGTAGTCCAGCGCTGGGCTGACGACTGACCCATGGGTCCGTCTTTAGGCCGATGTTTTCTGATCTGTTGGGCAAGCCAGTTCCCAGTTCCGTTGCGCAACACAAAAGCATCCAAGAACACCAGCTGGCTCTCTGGCCCATAGAACCAGTTGTAGTTAGAATCTGCAATGCCCACTGTCCTCTGAAAGCCTGGCAGAAGGGTGGCATAGTAGAACCAGTAGTGTGCACGGAGCCAATTGTTCTGAGTGTTGTCGATGTTGAAGTGGCGCTGTGCCAGGAACACATACTGTGTGATGGACTTAGCAGTATAGCTTCCATAGGCCACACCTTCATCCAGGGACCCATCCACAACATGGTTCAGAAGGAACATGGTCTTCTCCATGTAATTCACACAGACCTGCTTCCAAATCATGGTCTCTGGGTCGTTGTGCTCGCCAGCCACAATAGAGCCAATCAGGACGGCTAAAATATTAGTGGTCTGATGATTCTGTAGGAACTGCTTCCCCCAGCCCCTGTACTTGGATAGTTCATAGAGCTCCTCAGTCACACTACGGATCTTCTTCAAGTATCGGTCCCGTCGCTGCCTGTCCAAGGTGGAGTATATGAAGTCATAGGCTGTTGCAAAGCCCGTGAGGGAATGCGCAACCGGGACCTCATCATTTGGAGCGCTTGTCACACTCCAGTCTGGATACTCGGCCATCCTGTCCATAAACTTGAGCAGGAACTGCTGGGCAGCGCCATCCTCTGGGCAAAGCAGGCAGTACAGCGCCAGTGGAGCCAGATTGTTCCCGTATATCTCGTTCCACTTGCTGGTGAACTCCTTGTGCTTAACCGGGGGCAGGTACAGGGCAGGGTTAGACAGCATGGTGATGACCGCTGAGCGAATCACTCTAAAAATGTGGCTGTGGGTGGTGGTGGAGCGCTGCCGGAGTAACTGTACATCCGCCCAGTCAAAGTACAAGCTGGGGTGGAGGTCGTCTGCCACGAGCTTCCACTGTTCTGTGGCACCAATCGCTTTGAGCCTGAACTGCTCAAAATCATCATTAAAAACATCTTTGTCTGTCCCATTAAAAACACCTGAGAAGGCAGCCCCCAGTGCCAGGAATGGCAATAAAACCACAGCCCGCCCAATGCACTCTACAGCCATGATCCAAAAAACAGATTTTTTTTTCCTTTTAATTTTCTCCCTTTTCTCTATAGTTTTCTTTAGAAGTCATTCAAAACGTATCCAAGTGAAGTTTTTCTTAACCCGTGCTGTATTCCACCTCATCCCAAAGCAGGCGTATCTAAAGCATAATCAAGCTTTATTTTATTAAAACTACAAATAACATTTACTTATAGCGTCCGGATCCCCTTTTAGTTGTTGCTGGTACAGCCTTAACACACAGCCTGCACCGGGGGACATGATTTACGGAGCGGAGGTAGAGAGTCACAAAAGCCGCCGGACTTACGCTCGGAAAAGGACGCAGGCTATTAAACCACAAAAAGGGCTGTGAGCGCAAGCTTTATATCCACTGTTTTCCGAAAGCTTGGAAATGCATGATCCAGGGTGATTGTATTTAGAATATCCAGCTTGCGTCCGTGATCCATGTGCCGACGCTTGTATGCATCTTTTAAAGGCGCCCTATCTGGCATCTCGGCTCCCTCCGTCCCGATGAGCCAGCCGACCGGGCTCCGCTTCCTCCGGCCCGGCGTGAAGCGCGCGACGCGGTCCAGGCTCTGGGTCTGCGGCTCCCCCCGAGCTCCTCCGCACTTTCTCTCATCCCATATCGCACCCCCGCCCCCAACTTCAGGCAACTTCCGCTGACACGGAGTGAAAAACGCACGGACTCAAAAGGAAGTTCGTACTGTTCGTACTGAAATTACACAGAGTAGACAGAGGAGGATGCGCTGCTGAAACAGACAGTCCAGCACAAATAAGAAGTGGCTCCGGACGGCTGGGGTACGAACATTACCCACACCCCTATGTCTGAATCTACAGTTTCACTATATGTCTGCAGAGGGCGCTAGAGGCACGGAAGGAAAAGCATGTGTACCGGGGGTGCGTGCGATTTAACTGCCACATAAATGAATTGATACGCGTGCCACGCGAATTCGCTTATCACCAATAACATAATGATTTCATCTACGCAGCAACTCAACATATTATATAATTTTGGTCTCTTTTTTATAAGGAGCGATGTACATATTAAATGTCCAAATCAGAGAAACATGAATAGTCCACTTTTTAAAGGATGTAGTAGAGGACAAGTGGAGTGTATGGAACAACCCAGATACTTCCACAGGTCCTGTCCACAGATCCATCCATCTTCTAACTGCACGTCCTGCTCGGGGTCATTGGAGACCCAGAGTGTATCCCAGACAGCACAGGCCACAAGGCTGGGGGACACCCAGCACAGGATGCCAGTCACCCAGAAATTTGATAAACCTTTTCACTGGTATTACTCTCAGGAACATTGTGTCAGACAGAGTGTGAATTTGCATCCTGATTATGTCAATGCCACTCACAGCGAGAGAGGCAAGAGCAACGTTTCCACGGCGACCGGAAAGCACCTCACATTAGGCGTCGTGCCTGGATACTGCATGGATGTTTGTTTCCTCTCGTTTAATTATCGGAAAAATGGAATGAAGTGATGCACATTTTCTTTGCATCATGGAAAATTGGGTCTTTGGTGTTTTGGTGTTTGGTGTGCAGGTCCATTCTGCTATGGAGCACAACACCACACCCAGGAGAGCTCCGGGCAATCTGCTCAGACCCCCTTACCCTCTTCAAAGGTCCTAACTCAGACTCACATACAACCTCAGCTTTACTTCCCTAGCCCCTTCATTCAAAAGGGGCCAACCAATAAGTTGTTGAGGTCCAACAGATTCAACCAATCCCTGTGAAGGGGCGGGTTCAAGCAGTGTCATGTTTATAATGCAGAACATGTTCCTTTGAATTTTGCTTTCCAGATTTCATGAAGAGCTGTTGTTTGCAAGAAATGTGGCAAGCTATGAAAATATATTTCATTTTTAAATTCAACTCGCAGCCTGATCAAGGCTCACAGTCTTCATTTTGGTTTAATGGACCAATCTGTTATTACCACTATCACTCTTTAGCTGTTTACCATAACAAATGCATTTGACGAAGTCTGATTTTGTGACTGCCAGATTCCTCATTTAATTAAAATTGATACGCAGTTTAGAAGAATGGTCTAACATAGACTTTAGGAAGTTCTGTAGGAATGCAGAAAGGATGATGAGGTTGTAGTATAGCCACACTGTTGCATGAACTTAAAATACAGCTTCTTTATGTATTTCTTATAATAAGTGGTATCTGTTGAGAATCACCACATAAATGTAACCACATGTATAATTCAATTCAGGTTCATCTATCTTAAAACACACACACGCGTGTGAGGGCTCACAGGCAGATGGCCGCCATAGGGGTCTGACACCGGCTGCAGCAGGGCCGTGTGAGCTGGGTTAAAGGGAAAGATAAGCCTGTCAACCTGTGAAACTGGGGACACAAAGACCAGCTGATACCCTCATTAACAAAGATGCATGCTGGGAGTGGTGGGGGGCTGTGGGGTGGGGGGATGTCAAAGGTGTTTGCGGGGGAGGGGAGACCAACAATCTGTTCTCTGCAAGAGAATCACAGAATCCTGGGAGTTTTTTTTTCCCCGTTCATTATCCGACCAATCAGCTGTCTAACAGCCTCATGAATATTAATGCTGTGTGTCACATGGCACCTTCATTAGTGCTCAGTATCCGTGTCATTATCAGGTAAACATACCACATATTTATAAAGTGTCACTAGCTGACCTGACCTTTAGCTCCCCCCATGCTTTCAAGCAGAAATTACATCCTCTAACAAAAGGGGGGGGGGGGGGCACGTTGTTACTGAAGAACAGCTAAATGTGCTGACCTATTGAGAAATGGCCATTAGTGCTGGTTCCAGTTTTGTAACAATTATACCTATTATTGGTTAAAAATGCAGTATCCATAGCGATTATGGTTGGCTGGAGCACTAATGTGGAGGCGGAGCTTATTCTTGGACCCTCGGGTCCATCTCTTTGTTCCCACCCAGGTGGTGCTTCGACATAATTCATTCCTGTCTTAACAAACCATAGAATCATATCCTTTCAAAACCAACAGTACTGTAACAATTAAGTGAAATATCCTTGTTTTGTGAAATAAATTAACCAATTACTGTACTCTGAATAAATTATTAAATATTATTAAAAAAAAAATCTCTGGCCATGCTTATACACACTTTTCTGGTTTTTGATGTTCTGCCAAATTGTGTCAGTTATGTTTCCGCACCATAAATTATGTTACTGGTGAGTTTCAATATAAAACAAATATATTACTGCCTCCTGAACAATAAATCTATAGTTGAAAAGTTTTAGGAATAGTAACACATTAGCCGAAAAATATTCTTCAGATCTACGCTCGAATTATAGATTTAACTGATGAAATGTGAAGACCATTGAATGCTATCACTGAAACAAGAGAAAGATAATCACTGTAAGTTTTTTTTTTCTAATTACTTCATAATTAAAATCATTCCTGTGACACATCACTAATTAGAAATGTTAAGTATTTCAATAGAATAGAATAGTGATACTTAATTGATCCCCATGGGGAAATTATTTTACTTCATCTTGCTCTCCATGAAAATACAGGTGGAGTCACAGCGAAGGGCAACCACCAGGCAGCACCAGGCAGCACAAGGCAGCACCAGGGAGCTGGGGGTGAAGGACTCTGCTCAAGGGCCAATGGACAAGTGACCGTCCTGCCAAGGCTGGGCTCCAATCAACAACCTCCAGAATCGAGGCACAGGGGCGGAGCCAAACACTGCCACTGTAACTTTTAACATGGGTTCAAATGTTCGAAACTGCTTGATTTTGCCCATAACACAGTCGACAAATATAGCAGCCAGTGTCTCTGTTTTTTGAATTAGTCTCCAAAAATTCCTATCTCTTATATGCAAATAGCAAAACAATTTTAGGGCTGCCATGTAAGAATGAATATGCATTTTGGGATAAAATAATAGCTTTTTTCATCCAATCTACAAATGCCAAATGTAGCCCTAATTATAGATTGACCATGCTGCTTTTAACAGCTCTTGGTAGAATGATGCACTGTCACTTCACTTTTTCCATCTGCTTAAGACAGGAAGCTTGTGTTATCCTCTGGAAATCGCTGGTTAGAGCCCAGAGAAGGCGGGAACTGAATGAGCTTTTATGTCAGAAGCCAGAAGGTGGAGTCAGCAGAGCTGAAGACAAACAGGAAGCTGCGCTGGAGCAGGATCTGCCTGCATTGTGCCGGATTCCATTGAAATTTAAGGCAGAATAATTACTTTTTAATAGGCAGCAGGACGGGCAGTGCTCAGCGCAATCCCCAGGGTGTCTATAATCCTGCTTTAAGCATCACTGCATGCTAATGTAATTTCACTGAGATTTTAAATGTAGTGATTGTATATGGGCAGAGCAACTTCTATTTAACAACAGAAGTGTTCTTCTTATGAACTGTTTTATAACATGTTTACGTTGCCAGGTTGATACATGGCCATTTTATATTCTCTCTATTTCACCTCGCAGTCAAATTGATCTATGATGATGGAGCCACGTAGGTTTGAAACAGAATGAATCGATTTTCATGCAAATTAAGTCGTAGAGAACTTGGGAGAGAAATACGCACGATAAATTGCTTTGTTAAAATCCAGTGTGTGTGACAAGCAGAATGTCCTTAGCCAACATTGAGGAACACAGATTCACGGGAAGAGATTGAAATTGAGATTCAACTTTATTGTCCTTGCAAGTTCAAGTACAACCAAATGCTGCTTTGCATCTATCCAGAAGTGCAAATACTAGTATAAGGTGCTCATGAGGTAATATACCCAATAGATTGGTGTCAGTCTAACCAGAATACCATAAGAAATCATTTTATTCTTCTGAATGCTTCATGACTCTTAATAAAAAACAGTGACATGGAAGAAGAGAAGCTAATATGGCCGAATGAGCAGAATCAGGAGAAGGTAGAGCAGACTGATATAACAGCACGGTAAAGAGTAATAAAATCTATAGATTGCTGCCATTAGTAGCAATGGCAACATCCAACTGAGCCAAACTGCTTGAACGAATGCCCTGTCACACTGCATTCACTTAGTAACATTAATGTGAAAGTAAGCTGTTAGTCGTGAGAGCCATTTCAATACTGATCTCACTGATCGTTTGTCAGCATTATTAATCTTTCAGACGTTCCTGTAAGAGTAAGGCTCTGAGCCTGAGCCAGGCCTTGTCACGTTTAGTCCTACGTGAAGGACCAGCGCTGCTCCTGACCTTCCTGACGGGAGCTCAGGAATGAGCAGACAGGCGCTGAGGCCTTTTATACTGTGTGTCAACAGACATATCAAGCAGCGTAACATGTGTGTAGTTATCTGCCACGCTCTGGACAGTAGTGTGTGCTAAATAAGTTAATGCAAATGTGAAATGATTGAAGTTCAGAGGAAGTTACAGATGTGTGCAAGAAAGCGATCCCACAAGCCACCCTGCAGGAAGTCTAAGTTTAGAAGCCAGCTGATTTATTCTGACATGGTGGCTTTGATGAAAGAGACTGTTTTAAAGGGAAATGAATTGTCTGATTGTTTTGTTCACTCTTTATGTATCATCTCGCTCTTGTGAAATTTTGGAATGTCTTTCATTATGTATAAAACCTATACAAAAGGTCTGATGTGAAACAATTTGTAAACTTTCTATAACAATATTATAATGCACAGTGTATATACAGTCGGTTTAGCATTTGGAGTTTTTCTGACTTGTTTGGATACATTCCTTTAGGATGACGCAAGATGACAATATTTTAGAATTTCTGCTCTGTGTGAGTATCCAGTCTTTACTCCTCTCTGTGTCAGTATCCTATCGAGCCTTTACTCCTCTCTTTGTTAGTATCCTATCCAGTCTTTACTCCTCTCTTTGTCAGTATCCTATACAGCCTTTACTCCTCTCTTTGTCAGTATCCTATA
>JAOYFF010000104.1:978438-991863 GCA_025773925.1 Cryptomyrus ogoouensis | reverse complement strand
CAAAATGTAATGGAGTAAAATAAAAAGTATGCATTATTATTTTTACTTAAGTAAAGTACAGATACGTAAAAATGTACATAAGTACAGTAACGAAGTACAAATACTTTGTTACATTCCACCACTGGTTATACGGTAGTACAAATGTGTAAGTAGTTGTCACGTTAATCATATTAATCATATGTTAAGCATGTATTTACAGTGATTCAATGTCAATATGATCAATATCTATAGCCACATCTCAAGTAGGAGCTTAGCAGTTGAGACATGTTTTGGTAAATTAAGAAAAATGGGTGGATTTTACCTTACTACCAAGGTGAACCAATAGAGCAGGAGAATTGTGTTTGTTATACGTTTGAGCTCGGTTTGTTGGTGTTTTGTGACCAATCAGGATTTAGAAGTCCTTATTTGGAACTGAGAGTTATGGCTTATCGACTGATTGCTCTTTCAACGGAACCTGCAAGTAATACAATTTCTTTTTTTAAAAAAAAGTGTTAAGCAACAGAGCTTGTCTAATGTCTTCTGGGAGCATGTTCTACAGTTTTTGAGCATAAGAGCTAAAAGCTGCCTCACCACTGTGTTTATGTTTCACCTTCGGAATACAGAGAGGTCTTGAATTGGTAGATTGCAGCGTTCTAGTGGGAGTATAAAAGGTAAGAAGGTCAGTAATGTATAAAGGTGCTAGTCCATTTAATGCTTTATAAGTAAGTAAAAGGATCTTAAAATCTATTCTAAAAGATGCAGGTAGCCAGTGGAGGTTATAGGATTGATGTGATGTCTGTTTTCTTATTTCTTGTTAATATTCTAGCAGCAGCATTCTGAATTACTTGGAACTTATAAGTAGTCATTTTTGGCAAATCTGTAAAAAGAGAATTACAATTGTAAAGGCGACTCGTGATAAAAGCATGTAAATTTTCAGCATTATGTGATTAAAAAAAAGATCAATCTTTGCTATTTACAGTCTTTGCTAGGATAGGCGAGCAAAAGATGTCAGATCTCCTCGCAGATGGAATAACTATAGACCTCCCTTCTTTTACACTTGTAGGGATTGATTATTTTGCTCCAATTGAAGTGAAGAAAGGTAGGAGTACCATCAAAAGATATGGTACCATTTTTACTTGTTTAAACTCCCATGTAGTTCACTTAGAAATGGCAAGTGCACTAAACATGGATTCATGCATAAATGCTATCCAAAGATTTGCACCTTTGTAAACTTGCTGTGGGTCCACACGAAGACAGCTTCTTACTAGATTTCTAGGTTGCCCAGTCATAAATTGCTCCAAATAACACTGCCTGTCTGCATATTGCCAGTTTTACCTAAAATGCTGAACTCAACAGCTTTCATAAAGGACCTCAGTTGCAATGGGTCACCATCAAAAACACGTATTTCTCTAGAAGGAAGAAGGGATATTTTCTGTTGCTTAATCACCAATTCTGTTATTTCATTCTGCGTTGTCAGAATGTTTAAGAGATCATTGTGCCCATGGTTAACTGAGCCAAGATCTTGATTTGCATTTTATACCTCTGATGAATTGTACATGCCTCCTTTTGTTTTCTGCGCAGTGACTCAGACCGCTTGAACACTTTGACTTTGGCATCTGATGCTGCTAGTTCAGCTTCTAAAGCAAGTTTTTCATTCTTGGCCTTTAGCTGTGCCTGCTCCCAGTCCAGAGTATGCTTCTGCTCCAATGCCTGATCCCCAGGCGCTAGAGCAACACGCTCCGCCTCAGCCTGCAAATAAGCCACAGAAGTACTGTAGACATTAACTCAAACACTGTCCCCCAGTCTCACATGGGCTTCTTCACCCTTTCGCTTTTCACTACCATCAGCCATCCATGCTTTAATACCATTTAGGAATTCTCTAAAATGACTTAATTTTGGCTCATGCCAATTTCTTTTCATCATCATTCAATAAACTTTGCACAGACACTTCCATAAACTTCACCAAATACATATTAAACATTTCAACATGACATGTTATCTTTTCTTTGTTTTCTCCAGTCTCGATCAATGTGTTTATTTCATTCCGTTTTCACAACACCAAGCTTTCCTCTACAAGTTGCAATTAATTTAAACAATTCTTTTTCATCGGCAACTAATTGTATTAGGAGTTCCCAAATGCTTCCATGAAACACTTCGTGAGGGGAATTGAAAGTCCATTTAATGCCATCTTGTATCAGAGAAGCCTGTATTTTGTCCCAGTTTAATTCTTGCACAGCTCGCCTCAATTCACAATTTGAGCTCACAAAGGCGGTGCCATTGTCAGACCAGATCTCCTTTACTTACAGTTCACGGCCAATTTTTAATCCCAGTCCAGCCCCATTTGTAACTGGAAGGCTTGTGTAAAAGCACCCAAAGATGATATTTAAAAAAAACATCCACAGAGTCAAAGGAAGAGCGATTCTGATAAAACAGCCGCACATCGCCACACAATTCAAACGCTTTGGTTTGATCAAGGTCTACTGGCAGCCGTCAAAACAAGTTATATGAGCATGTTTGTACATGCAGATCCACAAAAATGACCCGGAACGAACACAAAGACTCAGCAGCACATGCTACAATCTTTGCACATCTAATACCCTTATAGATGCTTATATCTCTGCATATATCAGGACTGGCTACCACTTAACCAATAAATATCTGCAAGACAATTCAAATTCATATGTTTGTTTGGACAACATATTGTCATATAAAGTAATTGCATATACTGGTTTACTGTGATGAACACATACAGCATACAGTTGATACTGAAATAAATGTCAGCAATGACAGCAACACGGTATTCTTTGGTTCCCAGCAGCTGTCACACTTATTCCCTCGTGTTTCATAGCTGGGGGGCTTGTGCCCGGTGCAGGATTCAGAAGCTCCGTAACCCTCAGTCAGTTCATCGCAGAGAACTGCTGCACACATCCCAGGACTGACAAGGTGGTGAGTGGATTAGAGTCAAATTAGCACTACCAGAGATCATTCATGTCACTGATTTTGTTTTCAACCTGATACAAATTAGATTAAATGTTTTGGTTATGCAATAGTTGAAATGATTTAATAATCAGTCATTATTAAACTAGCTATATGGAAGAACTGAAAGTAAAAAAGACTTGGATTTGGAATGGAGGTCCATTGGAAGAGCCCTGTGTCAGCGTTAGTTAACCATGTTCTAGAGAGTTGTCTTTGGGCGTGTACTTGCTTCCTAGTATATATAGCAGTTGTTTGGTATGGTCAGTTCATCTAAACAGCAGAGAAGAATTATTTCTGCAGTTCCCATAACTAAGAGGCTTATCTCCTGTGTATTGGGTAAGATGTACATCCATATACTTTGCATTCTTGTGTAATATACGTATGGAATATAAAAACATTTTCCTGCGTTTAGGACTATTTTGATTTGAATTCTCAAGGCACACCGACTAAATATGGCATTCAAAATATACTGTATCATTTAGAAAGTTTTAAAGCATAATATTATATAAACTATAGTCATCTATAGCTATATAAGCATACTTCATATCTGAAGTACTGGAATTAAAATACTGTTGTGCTATTCTTGATTGAGGTAGGGATCATTTCAGGCCCATTTTTATTTTTATTTTTATTTTCTGTTTAATTTCAGTTTTATGAATTTTTGATTTTTTTATTTCAGTTCGTATTTTTACATAATTTTAATTTCATTTTTAAAAAGAAAGAAGCCATCAAATGAAAACACATAATTATTATGAGTAATGGCAAAACGTTAATGAGACCTTCTCTGACCTCTTTATAAATGTGTCTGTGTTGGCAAGTCAGCCCTTCCTTTAAATTTGATCAGCTCATTCCCTTAAGCTGCGAACCGCGAACTCGCAGGCATCCACACAGGGCTGCTCCTAGCCCACGCAGGCCATTTTTGTGACCTACGCTTTTAAATTCATTTAAATTTTCATTTATACACACACACACACACTCATATATATATATATATATATATAATGAAACACCCTGTGTACTGTTGTTTGCTTTGCATTGTTTACTTGGGCTCCATGTTGTCTCATCTTATTTCAGTCTCTACAGTGTTTAAATCCCTCGGCCCATCATGGCAAACGTGACGTTGCTGTGTTTCCTTCTCCTGGCGGTTGGCCTCGTGTCTGTGACCTCCCTGCCCACATTCGACAGCATGGATGATCTAGGGACAGAGTTTGGCAGTCAATATCCAAGACATGGTTTATCCCTCCTCTACTGGTTTTGTCATGAATATATATTTTTTGACAATAATAACGAAATGATACCAAAGCGTGATCCCCAAGATGAAGCATACGGGTTTCATTACTATGGAAACGATGAAGACCTCCTGGATTCTCTAAGTGACCATCAGGGCTATGCTTATTATACAGTGGGCAACCTGCTGGCTAATGTAAACTCTCCAGATAATGAAAGACTTCCTTATTACGTTTTCAGATATTTTCGTACTTGAAGGAACTTGGATATACAGGATCAGAACAACAGGGATCGGATCATTGTGAGGAGGACCCCATGGGGCCACATCGACCGAGTGTACATCACGCAGCACTACACACACGGAACAGGCAGTAGCGCCTATGACCCCAACAACACCGTTCGTATTAGCAGAAAGCTCATCAAAGACATACACAACACACCCCGTTATTGGTATTTTCAGTATTTCGGAATATACTAAATAGGTATAACTAGACTCTCTCTCTGCTTTCTCCAGAGGAAACATCATAATGACCTTTCTTTGTGTTTTGTTGTGTTTCAACTGTTTTTAGGCTGTCAGTCAATCAGTGTTACTGGAGCAACACTGATCAGTTTCTAAACTCAGGACTAATCAGAATATGCTTTATTTGTAAACTCGTCATGCTGTCGATATCATTTAGCAATCATTAATCATTAATTGAGATCCTGCTTGGGAATTTAGGTGTGTGAATATGAATCTACTTGTTTACATGCAGCCCTGCTATCTGTTCAGAGAGACGGAAGGTGCAAACGGAGAATAGCCTTAGCTTAGCACAGATATGTATAGCTTTTGAGAATAAAAAAGCAGAATCATTTTAGAGACAGTGTTTTATTTTTTATACTGTATATTTCCCAGCTGCAGCACACAAACACACTCACAGGGACCGGCCGTTTTGGGCAGCAACATCACTGCTGCCTTTAGAAGCTCAGTTTCCCATTCGCTTGAAACAACATAAATAAGTCGGTAAGATATGACTTAAAGGCATCTGCTGGGAAAAGGGGGCTGGACTACAGGACTGCCTGCTCTGTCCAAGGTGATTTTAAAGGCCATGTCAGAGAAACACGTACCTGAAGCGAGTTTCAACAGCTCAGGGGCTCTTCTCTCTCTCACTCCCTCACACACACGGGACTGTACCTGCAGCTCACACCTCAGGCTCAGCTCACACTGGTGTAGCGATTATTTGCGGACGCATTTGGATTGTGGGGAACTTTAACACGACTCTAAGCTCCCATAACAGCTCCATGATTTTCGTCTGGCCACCTGCACAAGCTGTTTTAAAATAATTGTCCTCTAAAAACAGTCGAGAGCAGCTCCTGTGTGTGTGGTCTTCCTGGGGAAAAACACACTACTTAAGTCACCTTGTGCCATTTCACTTTGTGTGTCGGCCCATGTTATTCATCCAACAGTGCCTGTACTGATTAGCATACACTGCTCACTGCAGCCTCATACAAAAACTTAATGCAAAGGGAAGGTGACTGACAGTATTGATAACCCCACCCATCACTGGTCTAAAAGCCTGTCTGTATCACACACCCACTAAAGGATATCTCACTGAAGGTGAGGGGGGGTGGTCACCATATTTAGAAAGAAAAACATGATTTGATGGAATCCTGAGTTACTCTCATAACCTGTAAAGCAAAGTGGCCGACTTTAATTTAGTTGATATGCTGAAATTAGACACAGTGCTCTCTGTTGGGGACACTTTCAGGTTCAAGAAACAAAAATAACCTTTAATGGATATAAGCTCGTTCATTAAATCCCCGAAAGATTTCTCTGAAGAAATCCATTTATTTATTTATTTTACAATATAAAGTTCTTGTATTAACATCATTCTGTCCAAAAAACTGCACATTCATGAACATACTTTTACTTTAAGGTATTTGCTTAGTTTTGCCAAAGAATGTTTTTTCAACGGAAGCCATGACAACCGCAATGCATTCTGGGACCACTGGGTTGCAGGAATCCTGTATAAAACTGACACATACATTTAATCTGTTCAAAAGAAATTTATTTTTGGTCTTTGTCTCCATGGGTTACCATCCACAGTTTGACACAAAGCAAAGCAATCGATTGGACCTGTGATCCCTGATGTTGTAACTGTGGTTGATGGAGTGAGTTTTTGTGTGAATCTGCTAATAGTGTGTGAAACCACAGGGCTTAAGGATCCCAGATGTGCTTTGTCTCTGTCCAACCTGAACTCTTAAAGAAATCAATAAATCAAACTACCCCACTGGAGTTTTCAGGTGAATTTCTGTAGAACTTGCAGAGTGTGGGAATCCCCTACTTGTGGGAATCCCCTACCCCCCAGAGACCACCACACCTACTCTACCACCTTCATGAATGATACACATAATATGTGAAACATAAGGTCACCCTATAAGAATACGGTAGATATAGCTTGAAGCACATATGTGAACCTTCAGGAAGGACCTGATGTACGGCAGAACAGAGCAGATTGGCAGACAAAGCTGAAGTCTCGGAGAAGCACCTGTCTATTCCTGAACAGATCTGAACAATCAGCTGGAATTATCTTCCCATCCAGTGCATAATGAGGGCAGCGAGCCGTCCGCCCACTAAACGCTGCATTTCGATAAGTGAACGGGTCAACGGTTTCTGCTTAATACTGCTGAGGGAGACACGACCATGACGAAAAAAAAAAAATGGGAAAAAAAAACACAAAGCCACCCATGATAACCTGTACCCCAAGCCCAAGCCATCACCTAAAATGTAACAGTGACATGTTGTAGTGTATGTAACTTTTATTGTGGCAGCAAAACAAATACTCTCAGGGCTGACCAGCAAAAATCAGGAATAATAAAGATGAAGATCTGCACACAAACCAGCAGTGATGTAAACGACTCCCTGCCAGGGAGGAGATACAGTAGGGGGGGGGGGGTCCAATGTCTACAGGGGGGCCATGACTCGTGGGGTGAGCGAGTAATAGTGCCCATTGCTGGCCCCCCGTGTGCAGGAGAGCGCTGACCGGCTCCATACAGCACTGGGGGCCATGCAGGCTCCGTACCACAAAGGGGGCCATGCGGGGCCCGTACTATGCCAGGGGCCACGCCTCCCCGGGCTCCAGCTGTGCTTCTCCCTCCATCTCTATGTGCTCTATTATTACCAGTCATTAGTGCTCAGTACTATTGCCTGACTGGGAAAATAAAAGACCAGCGAGGGACGCAGTTATGGGAAGGATGGGGCAGGGAATTATGGGAATTAGGAAACGTTCATAAATGAAGAGAAGACTGATATATTTTCAAGTACTACACCACAGAATCAGAGGCACCTCCACCCGGAGGCCGAGCTGCTCTCAATGTTAATCCACCTTCTTGTCCATGGCACTTTTTTCCTCCTCCTCCTCCTCTTCCTCCTCCTCCTCCTCTTCCTCGTCGTCCTCTCCCCCCTCCACACTCTGCCTCTGCTCCTCCTCCTCCGCTCTCAGCCTCTGCTCCTCCTCCTCCTGCTGCTCCGCTCTCTGCCTCTGCTCTTCCTCCTCCTCTTCCTCCTCCTCCCTCCTCAGTAGCTCCACGTCTTCGCTGTCGTCGTCTGCCTCGGCGGTGCAGATCCCGTAGCACATGAGGCTGATTATGCCCAGGGGCAGCCCAAAGAGGAAGCAGCCCAGCAGAGGCGAGCTGCGGAACACCGACTGCGGGCAGAGCGAGCAGACAGGCACCGGCTGAGCCACCAAATCTATCAGAGCATGACCTGAGCGCTACACGTGCCATGTGGCTGCCAAAGTCCAAGGCTGAAGCACAGAGATCCTTCTCAAGCAGCTCCGCAAGAAACCACATTATAACATGTCTTGCCCGTGAGCTTCACTCACCATCACAGTGGACCTGGCATCATAGAACACTCTCTTAACCCGCTGAAAAATACTGTCTCCACCTTGAGCCTGATGACATAAGACAAACACCGCAAACACACTGGATTAGAAAGCAAGCATCTTCCAAACGGACTGTGGCGACTGCATGGCAGTTAATGCCAAATATTTGTTTATTCTTATCTCGGTCTCAATCGTCCCTGACTGGCAACACCGACCGAGTAACCTTCTAAGACTCAGAAGACTGTTTTGCAAAACAGCAGTCAGTTCCCAGGAAATATTCTCCATCACGTGTTTGATTATCAGATTTACATAGTTAAAGGAAGGGCAGCTGCTAGTAAATTAGCTCTGGACGGACATGCCCATTCACCCAAAGGCCATGTAATCTCACACCTGGGCTGTCCCATCCAGCACGCTGTTAATGAACTCCACCATCTGCTCGTGGTTCTCCACTTGCTCCAGAGGAAGGAAGTACTGATCGTTGGACGTGTTCAGCACAATGATGGACGGCACTGGCACCTCACTGAAGGGCATACAGAATACCCCCATCCCCATTAGTCACTGTCCCAAGCTAATAAACAATCATGTGTTTTACACATTATGCTGATCCTTCTCCAGCCGGCTGCTTCTGCCAACTGATCCTACCTGCTGTTGCTCTTGCCTGCCTCATCCTAATAGCTGATCCTGCTACTGCTAGCTGCTCCTTTTCCAGCTGATCCTAATCCTGCCTCCTGATCCTAGATGATGATCCTACTCTTATCTGCTTGCTGCTCTTGCCTTTTGCTGCCAGTCCTGATCCTGCCTGTTGTTCCTGTCTGATCCAGATCCTGCCTGCCTGCTGCTCCTGCCAGCTGATCATGCCTGCTACTGCTCTTGCCTGCTGATCTTGCCCCTGTTGGCTGCTACTTCGGCCTGCTGATCCTGACCCTGCTTGCCTGCTGCTTCTGCCCCTGCCAGCTTATCCTGCCTGTTGCTGCTCTTGCCTGCTGATCTGGCCCCTGTCAGTTGCTGCTCCAGTCTGCTGATCCTGCCTGCCTGCCTGCTGCTCCTGTCCCTGCCAGGTGATTCTGGCTGCTGATCCTATTCCTGCCCGCCTGCTGCTGCCGCCCCAGTCTCATCCTGCTAGCTGATCCTGTACATCATGTGAATAAAGCATTAAAACAGTGAGAAGTCCAGCAGAAGGTTTCATTTGCCTAAAAGTGACAGTCTGACCACAGCAGTGTGACAGGCAGGCGGAGGCGGCTGCAGCCCCTGTACTCACCTCATTATGAGGCCATTGATGTAGTCGTTCCCATCCATGTGGCCAAACTGGAAGTCTCTGTGGGAAGAGCCTTTGTTTATATATGTAAGCTATACTAATACCTGAACAGCTACAAACTTCAGTACTTTCATATTCAAATCTTACCTGCTAAATTGATCTCTGTATTCTGTTGCCACTCTTTGCATTAGCATTTTGATCCTGGAGAGGAAATAAAACATTTAAATCTGACATGAAAAGACTGGTTCTTCAAAGATGCTTTTTGCCTTTATCTGAATGCTGAGGGTATAAAAGTCTGCCTTTTACCTAGCACCCTCCTCTGTGGGGACCTTCTCATCCACAACTGCTATTGCCACCAATTTTCCTATCAGAGTAGAAAGGAAAACAAGCAGTTTATAAGGGATGACAAGCGCCACCATTTATCAGGATACTGCCACCAAGTACAGGCACAGGTCATGGCAGCACTACGTATGCATACATACAGCGTAAGAGAACTGTGAAAGTGCAGGCTGCCCCCTAGAGGGAGAAAGTAAAATCACAAAAGAACCCTACAGATATAAAAAGTCTACACACCCCTGTTAAAATACCATGGTTAAAATACCAGGTTTTTGTTATGTAATATGAGACCATGATAAATCA
Organism: Cryptomyrus ogoouensis; assembly: GCA_025773925.1. Lineage (NCBI taxonomy): Eukaryota > Metazoa > Chordata > Actinopteri > Osteoglossiformes > Mormyridae > Cryptomyrus > Cryptomyrus ogoouensis. The sequence continues at coordinate 981,927 of JAOYFF010000104.1, read as the reverse complement.
GGTGCTTCAACAAAGTATTAGTTTAAGGGTGTGCACACTTATGCAACTAGCTTATTGTACTTTTTATTTATAATATTTTCTCCTAACAGATTTGTTTTTTAATTCAATTGTACTGCTGTTAGGTCACATTAAAGGTGGAAAAAAATATTAAATGATTTATCATCATCTCGTTTTTTTACATCACAGAAACCTGGCATTTTAACAAGGGGTGTATAAACTCTTTATATCCACCGCAAGTCTGACCAGTGTTAAAACCCATTTCTTACTTTCCTCTGCGATGTGTGTTCGTGTGCAGGTGAGCAGGACAGTGAGAGCATGACCCTTCATGGCATGTAAAGGCACCACATGTCAGGTCACAGGCTCCTCCCACTACAAAGTCAAACCGTCACACGCTTAAGGTTCAATGAACCAATAACACGGCTGCAGCGGGAAAATCCTGGCCAATCAGAAGAGAGCTTGGAGCTGGGGAGCATGTCCCCTGGGGGGCAGGTCAGTCCTAAAAGCAGCTTCTGACATGCTTTTTTTAACCCGAATCCTCCACAAACCAGTCAAGCTTTACATTACAAGCCCATATTAAGGAACAGAAAAAAACAGAAATGCAGGGAATCAGGGGGTCAGGCAGGACAGCCACCGCGTCAAGAGCGACAGCTGATGGTCTGTCAGGGCTGAGCCCATTTAAAGCCGCCTCCTCTTCTGCACAAAGGCGGCTCTGTTTCGTAGTCAGCTATGTGACGCACATAAGGCCAAATATATACATGTTTTGAATATACAAAAAATATTACTATGAAGACGGGGGAAGGCGGCCAAGGACTGAACACTCTCCCACCCCATGACTCACGCACCCGTCTCCGCCAGCTCGTACAAGGTGAAGGCGTCGATGTCCAGGTAACCGCGGAAACGCTCTTTATTCACCCAGGAGGAGAGCTCACCATGCTGGTACGCTGGAAGGGGACAGGAGAGTCACTTTAAATATACAGTTGTACCTCAGAACTCTAACTTAATCCGTTCAGAACTCCGGATCGAATCCTAAAAAGTTCGAGTTCTGATCGAATTTTCCCCATAAAAAATAATGGCCCCCCAAAAAATTACACCTAAATATGTTTTTTTTTTAAACACAAAATGAACCGGATAAAACAAGAAGAGCAAATGCTGTACTATACACATCTAAGCACATTTATCAAGACAGTAATTAAGAAAATAAATGTATCCAAACAATGTGTAGAGTTAAAAAAAAAAACAATGTGTCCTGCCCCGATCGTCCGCTCCTTCTGTGTGCCACGCCCCCTCGTTAACCCCGTGTGGAATCCCCGTGTGATCAGCTGTTTCTCGTTGTTGTCATTAGTCCTCTGTATTTCCTCCGCGTTTCAGTTTGTTTCCCCAGTCCAGTCATTGTATTGTCCATCTGCGTTTTGCCTGCCTTACCTGTAATTAAACCCCGTATTCCCCCGATACCCTGACGTCTGCACCCTTGTCTCCGTTCCTTCCCCGCTCGGCATGACAATATTATTATAATTAAATGTATTCATGGTTTATTATTAATATTAAAATAATGAATAAGAAATCTTTATTTTAAAATGTATTTTATTATATGATAATTACTGTTACTGTCTATCATTGTCTAAATATATGTATTCAGCTAGTGTAATAATAATAATGCATTTTATTTGTGGGCGCCTTTCTAAAACCCAAGGTCACCTTACATAGTCCATAAAAGACAAACAATAAAAACAAATAATTAAAAAGAGTTAACATAATCAGACAACAATAGGTCTAACGCGCATAAGCCAACTTAAACAGATGGGTTTTGAGTTTTGACTCAAACAAGTGAAGAGAATCGATATTTCTGATATCCGGCGGAAGTGAGTTCCAAAGTCGGGGAGCAGAGCGACTAAAAGCTCTGTGTCCCATGGTGATGAGACGGGCAGAGCGAACAATAAAATGGGTGGCAGATGAAGATCTGAGAGATCAGGATGGGGTGGCAATGTGAAGCAGGCCAGATAGATAGGGAGGGGCGAGCTTGTAAATGCATTTGAAAGTGAGAACTAGAATTTTGAATACTATTCTAGTTTCTATGGGCAACCAGTGAAGCTGTTGAAGGACTGGGGTGATATGTTCCCTGGAGGGGGTACCAGTTACTACCCGAGCTGCAGCGTTCTGAAGGAGTTGGAGTTTACGGAGGGACTTGTTAGGGAGACCAAAGAGAAGAGAGTTATAATAATCAATCCTAGAAGTGACGAGGCTATGAACAAGGATGGCAGCAGCATGAGGAGTGAGGAAGGGACGGAGTCGATTTATGTTGCGCAGATGGAAGTATGTGTACCGGGTGATATGATTAATATGTGACTGAAATGAAAGAGTACTATCTAGGATGACGCAAAGACTCTTAACCTGGGTGGAGGGGTGTATAGCGGAATTATCAATATTGATGGAGAAACTGTAGGATTTAGTTAGAGTGGAAGTTGTACCAACGAGTAGAACTTCAGTTTTTATTGCTATTGAGTTGAGAAAGTTAGAGGAGAACCATGATTTAACCTCTATTAGACAGTCTGAGAGGGAAGACAGTGGAAAGGAGCAGCTAGGTTTAGAGGAGATATAGAGTTGGGTGTCATCAACGTAGCAGTGAAAATTAATATTAAATTTCCTAAATATGTGGCCGAATTGTAGTATGCAAATAATGAATAAAAGAGGCCACAATACTGAACCCTGGGGAACACCGGCTGAAATGGGGAATGAACGTGAGGAGTGAGATTTGAGTTGGATAAACTGAGTGCGGCCAGAGAGATATGAGGTGAACCAAGCAAGGGGAGTATGACTGATGCCAATGGATGATAATCTATTCAGAAGAATATTTTGAGAAATAGTGTCAAAGGCTGCGCTCAGATCTAGGAGGATGAGAATGGTGAGAAGGCCAGAATCTGCCACCATCAGGAGGTCATTGGTGATTTTTTAGTAATGCTGTTTCTGTACTATGGAGGGGGCGAAAACCAGACTGGAATTGTTCATAGAGGTTATGGTTACTGAGGTGTGTGTGAAGCTGGGAGGCACCAACTTTCTCAAGAATTTTTTAAATAAAAGTGAGGTTTGAACATGCACGATGCTAATGCGAGGCTGAGACTGAAGCTTTACCCTTTGTTTTCCGCTGAGAGACGTGCCGCATGACTCATTTCCCTGTGCATACAAGTTATCTTAGATCGGCGTTCACGGTTTGACTTCTGAGATTCAGATGAGATTCGACTTTTAAGAAATTTGAGTTCTAATGAGTTCGAGAACTGAAGTACCACTGTGTGTGTGTATATATATATATTACAACAACAAACAAACAAATTTTTTTTTGTATAGCGCATTATCACAACATTAAATTGTCTCAAAGAGCTTTACAGCATCCCCACCCAAAGCCCCCAGTGAGTAAGCTATAGGCGACAGTGGCAAGGAAAAACTCCCTAGAAGGAAGAAACCTTGGGAGGGACCAGACTCAAAGGGGGAGCCCAT
>JAOYFF010000104.1:951301-978338 GCA_025773925.1 Cryptomyrus ogoouensis | reverse complement strand
TCCAAACAATGTGTAAACTTAAAAAAAACAATGTGTCCTGCCCCTATCGTCCGCTCCTTCCGTGTGCCACGCCCCCTCGTTAACCCAGTGTGTATCCCTCGTGTGATCAGCTGTTTCTGGTTCTTGTCATTAGTCCTTTGTATTTAGTCCGTGTTTTCAGCTAGTGTAAACATGCACGATGCTATCACAGTGCATGCAAGGCTGAGACTGAAGCGTTACCCTTTGTTTCCGCTGAGACGAGCCGTGTGACTCATTTCCCCGCACGTACAAGTTCTTAGGTCAGGCGTTCACGGTTTGAATTCTGAGATTCAGATCGAGCTCTAGGTAATATTTTTTTTGAACTGGTTGGTTCGACTTTTACGAAATTCGAGTTCTAATGAGTTTGAGAACTGAGGTACCACTGTACATTGAGCTCTGCAGCAGTTAACGCACTAACCTAGCGAACAGGAGATGCTGGGTTCAAATCCCAGCTTTTCATCAATATCAAAGCTCATAAAGCAGTAGGTAGTATAGGAGTGAAATACTGGCTTAAGTCCCAGGTGGCTCTACTGTGGTGTCCATGACCAAGATATTATCCTGAATGGTTCAGGTGACACATCCGGCAATACGGTTTATGAGCCTCTATGGTTTAGCTAAACTGTCTGATCGTCCTGCTGGTAGAGAGAGGAGCGGGGTGGCTGTTAGCCAATATCCAGTGTACCTGGGGCAGCTGGGCTTAAGCTCAAGGCTCTGGTGGTAATATGTTTACTCAGCCAACCGTGGGATTCAAACCCATAACCTTCCAGATACGAGTGCAGATCACTCTGAGCAGCACCACTCAGATTATTACTCTCATCATACGCAAGTCAAACAGAATTAACAGCATAGGTACTTTGAAGGGCAATGTCTCTCACAGTAAAACATACATGAGCGAAGTCTCTCCTTACAGTGCATGCAAAGCAGAGCCATTGATGTGGCCGTGGGGGAGGAGCCAGGACTGGCCGCCACCCCCTCCACTGGTTTTATGGATCACGTTGCTCCCTAAGCTGCCAAACCGCCCTCAGCAATTCAGACACCGCCGCATACCTGGAGCTGCTCAAACGAAGCCCCTTCCAGATGGTTCTGGGTGAGCCCCTGGAGAGCGACACTCGGGCATTCCCACTGGGACAAGTGTGGGTCCAGCCTTGGTTGAGAGCCACAACTCCACTCGGAAGAGGAGATCCACGCTGGTGAGTCAGCAGAGCACGCTCTCTAACATCTGACTGATGTGAATCTGCGGGACAGCTCTCATTCAGCTGCGTAGAACCAACGGCAGGACTGGGTGGCAGCCTCACGACTCACTGGCCAATGTCAACGCGTATGCCAAGTAAGTAGAAGAACGATACAGGAGGGCTGTGGTGTTATACCTCAGCTACACCCCAGGCTCACGTCTCCCCGGGATTAAACTAAAACTGGTGAGATGCCTAAGCGAACCATCTAGAAGGTTACACTAATTTCAGTTAGGCAGAAGCAAAATCTGTCGGTTTTGGAAGGCTACAGAGAGAGACTCAATATCTGAAGGATTGGGCTCACCATCGCTCATCACAAGCGTGACGACAAACAGCTCATGAAGCCCGAGGCAATCTGTATCTACTCCGTGCGTGGAGGCTTGTTTGTTTTTATGACAGTGTCAGCCAGGACTTAGTCCTCCAGGGCAGAGAAAACAGTAGTGAACGTGCGGTGGGAACAGCTCTGCATGAGTCGTGGATTCACTGCCGTATATGTTGCTGACCCACGGCTGATGGGCCAGGCCTCGTCCGCAGGACACCTGCACACCTTTCTGAAAACCTGGCACTTTCTGAACATACGGCATTATTTGACTCGTTCAGGAGGCAGCATTCAGCGTAACCCCGAGGTGTGACGGCCACGCCGGCTCACTGTCACTCCCCTTCAATCGCTACCGCCTCTCCTTCCATCTCTCCATCAATCAGCCCGTCTTCCTTCGCTTTCTCCCGGGCCATTCTGGCCGCGATGGCAGCTCCCAGGGACGCGGACACGCTGCACATCAGTGTGCTGGAGGAGTCGCCGGACAGCGCCATGTTCGTGGTGGAGATCCACTGCGATGACCCCGTGCTGCTGGCGTTCTGGCTGCGCAAGGCTTTCTTCCACAATGGGGAGGTGCAGCAGACAGACACGCTGCCGTGTGAGGGAGGCGGCGGTCTGCGCTTCGTCCTGCGGGTTCTGCATCGCTCCTGCCGCCTCTCCAACGCCCACTACTGGAGCCCCTTCGTGGTGGCACTCTGCCTGGATGCTCTGCTCTTCCAGTACCGGCTTCCAGCACAGCTACAGCACAGTGCCAGCCTCCCGCAGGCCATGGAAGAGAACACACTGACGCTGACCCGCTGCAGGAGCCCCGAGCCCCAGCGAGCCTCCCTGGGGGGGGAACCTTTCTGATCCCCCTATACCCCAAGAGGCAGGACACAGACTCTCCTCAGAAAATGCCCAAATGACACGATCACAAATACATATAGCAAGGAAGAGTACAACCTAGCACCAACAGTCCTGGACGCTCAGAACCAGACACACACAGGCTGGGGGGCAGGAATGTGAGCCGTGGGGAGAATGACGTGCATGGCCTCATATAACCAACAGGGCGGCGACACTGTGCCACTAAAGACAGCAAGAATGGCGGGGCAGGACGTGGAAAAGACGTGCAAGGGAGCCAACTTGCACACTGTAAGTTACAAACAGGAGTGTCACGATATCCTGTTAGATAGTAACCGTGATATTTAAAACATGAAATATCTATATTGTGTCAATAATATCATAAATAATCCTGTGCCAGTAACTATCTGATTCACAGTCCAACATAGCATGTGGTGGGGCTGCTGCTTAACACTGGTTTCCAGTAGTGCTTCATCTGTAAACACTGAGGTGCCGGAGCTTATAAACACCAACTGCGACCACCGTTATATCGGGAAGCAGAGCACACTGACTTTGAACGATGTCAAACACACAACAATAACTATTACTTAAACACATAACAATGCATTATTTTCTGTCAACACTTGCTAGTTACATCAAACTGAAAGACAGACTTATCCTATTAGATGCGTTCAATGGCCCAGAAGGTAATTTAATCCAATTTATCAGCTAAGAAGTGGATTTCTGAGTGTGTCCCTTTTTAAAATCTTTAAAACTTAGATAAGCAAAACATACTATAAATCCTACCATTTCACAGTAAATCATATTGTTTACATTTACAGCAAAATACAATGGTTGCTTTATTGTTTAGCGATAAGTGGTGTTAATGACGTAGTCATTTTTTTTTTTTTACTTGTAATTTTTAGTGTTCACTCTGGTCGTCAATTTCTAGTTTTTGCATCAACACTATTACCTAAATATCCCATATCTTAAATATTAGCGTATATTTCCATCAGGTTAAATTGCTGCTATCCAGCGACATGGTATTCTGGTATCCTTATAGCTTTGCTTCACTGTGAACTGAAATACAAAGGTTTGTGCATTTCGCATTTCTTGCAGCCATATTTATTTCACTCCAAATCAGTGGGATCAGATAAAAAATGGACATCGCTATAGGATTTCGCAAAAAAGACAGGGTGTTAGACGGGGTCTGCAGGAAGTGCCAATCAACAGTAAGTGCAAAAGGGTCCTTTAGCCTTGGTTAGCTTTTCATCCAATAAGTGGAATTGTTCTTTCGTATGCTTTTATACAATTATAGTTAGACTATCCACCTTACAACTGATATTTTGAGTGTAATTCATTTGCTAAAAAAAGAGACAACACACACAATAAACAAATTTAAAGATTAATTTGACTGGTAGCATTATTATAATTATTTTGTGCTAATTTTCTATAGATACCGTGATCAATACCGTGAATTCTTTTGGCTACAGTAATCGTTTAGTGAAAATCTGATATCATGACAGTCCTAGTAATAAACCAAAGCAAGTCCTCCAGAAAACGGCCGGTATTTTTTTGCAGCAAAAAAATATATATTTCTCTGTGCCTTCAAAATTTATGTCAGTGGAAACAAGTGTAGGAGAAACTGATAGTGCATGTATTACTAAAAAAGATAAAGGGGAGGTAGTGACCTTCTTTGTCAGTAGCAAGCAGTTCTCAGTCTACATTCAGGCTAAAATAAATAGGGACCACATTAATGTCTTTCAACAACCAATGAATCCTATTTACTTTTGGATGTTTACCGTTCTGTGGCAACAGTAGACATAATCTTTATGTGTACCGGCTGTGCTGCATTGTGGGTAATGATACAGAGTAAACATGGTCCGAGACTCACCATCATACAGGAAGTAGGTTCCGTCCTTAAACACTGCGACAGAAGGGAGTTCTTGAAGAGTGACAGTCTAAAAAGCACCCAAGGGAAAAAAACAAATCTGTCATCATTTCATCATTTTCGCTGTGAGGCACGCGACAGCCTTAAAAGTTATTAACGAATCATTATCCACCAAGCACCATAGTGTTGATGTTTATTTATAATCAACTGTTCATTAATAATTCATCGCTACCCAGCCAGCACAACTGTGAAGACAGGTATTAATAACTATTCCGGAATAAATGAGTACCCAACCTGCACAATGGCGATTAATAACTCTTCAATGATAATTAATCTTTATTCATCCTGCACAATTACAATGACAATTATTACTGATAACTATTCATTAATAAATAATCATTACTTTATTATTAATCTAATCATTATTTCATTATTAATGGCTATTCGGCAGGACACTAATGGACTGGCACAGTGGACTTAGAGTATGAAAGAGGTTCAGTCCATTCACAGTCTGCCATATTATACAAGATCAGACGGCACATTCGACCCATCAAGCCGGGCGTGTGGAGCCTGGCCAGGGTCCTAACAGTGGGATATAGCACCTTTCCTCCCGGGAACCTCAGTGGAGAGCAGGCAGGTCAGTGCAGGTAAGAGATTCCAGCACCAGGAGGATCCACTAACAAAAGAGCCGATTTGCCAAATCACTAATAAATCTGGAGCAACAGAATCCTAAAAGTAGCCTCTGATCAGTCGCTTCTGCTGGACAAAAAATGCAGGCAACAGCTTTGCAGTGACCAGGAGGGACTCACAGGGGGAACAGCATCCTCCAGCGCAGAGAAGAAGTAAGTGTAGACAATGAGCTCTGAGGCCACCTCGATGTATTTCTCCTAGAAAAGGACACTGTGTGAAGCGCTGTTCACCTTTTCAATACATACATGTATCACTTAACGACGGGATAATGTTCTGAGAAATGCATCATTAGGCCATTTCATCATTATGCAAACATCATAAAGTGTAATTGCACACTACATGTAACACAGCACTGTTTTACAGAAAACTTTTTTTTTATAAATATAAACAGCCATGTCATGGGCCCATAGGAATTTTTATCTCCATTACGATATAATCTTATGGGACCACCATCATATATGCGGTTTGTCATTTAGCAAAACATCGTTATGTGGCACATGACTGTACATACTGTACAGAAACAGAGACCTGTGCAAATCCACTATGTTAACATCTTTACTAATGAACCAATTAAGGATCATTCCTAGAACTGCCAACTTCCATGTTAAGAATCCATGTTGTTAACCAGCACGCCACCTGCTGGCCATTATTTCTCCTGCATGTGTTAACAGAAGCTCATGGCATTAGAACTGCACCTTTAGGGTCGATTCCCCGCCGATATAAACAAAGACCACGTCATGGCGGTCCAGGATGTGCTCGAACATCTGCCGGCTGGGAAGGGACCTCACCACGGGCCTGGGGAGGGAGAGCAAATAAAGGGTTTTGAGTTTCATTGGCCCATGTTCAGGAAACACAGCAAAATTCTTTGCGGTACAATTGCAGGAGTGGAGCGGTCATGGGGAGGGATAGGCAGCAGTGCAATACTGAACAAGACTGCAATGTAAGAATCAGAACACACCGGAGCGGAGTCAGCAAACACACGCATGCATGCGGACACTACAACACGTGAGAGCAGACAAACTTATAAAGATGCCTCCTCACAAGCTGTGCAGGTGCACAGCACCACCTAGTGGACAATTCAATTACATTTGCCCCCATGCACCGATCCCAAAGGTCCTTAGATAAAAGGCACAGGATTAATGGTCCAGTTCAGCAAAAAAAAAAAAAAACTGGAGGTGGTATGAAGCATCACACAGGAAGCGGAATAAGAGTTAGCATTGGGGAAGGTAAAAAAAAAAACACCATTTTACAAGCCATCGACACCAGGTTATTCATCTACAATACAATGCAAAAAAGTCTTAGGCAGTCAAAGAAAATGTTCAAATCATCTTCATATTGGTGTAAAACTATATTACATCTGTCAGAGTGTTATATTATGTCTGTCAGTTAGCTTAACCACCTCAAAACCTCTCCTAAAGTCATCCCATACACCCATGAATTTTTTGACTTGACCACTAGCACACCTCATATTGCTAATCAATACCTGATTGAGTTAACTAATCAAGCTAATTAATTAATGGAGCTGGTGGTGAAATTTAGCTAATATATGAAATGGCAGGGGTGCCCCTGAGGAGAGGTTTGGGAACTGAAGCGGTGTTCATCTAGCCATCCAACAAGGTATAAACAACTTTCTGGAGAACCTGCCTTCAGATTATCAGTTAGCACATAACCAAGCGACTGACAAATGAGCGAACCCATCTGCATATAAAGACATCTTACCCAGCTACTCTGTTTGCAAATTCTATGATGTCATCCTTGGTCCTGGGACCCTTGTAGTTGTAAGCAAGATCGCCCTTCAACCTGAGGAAGGAAGAGTGGCCATTACAGAGCAGGGACTTCTGGGAGAAAAAGCACCAGGAAGAGGAAGACATGCCCGTGAGCATTCAATGCTTTCCACCCGACAGGCGCCAAGGGAGCGGACTCTAAGCAGAGACTGAGGTCAAGGCAAATAAAACACTAAAAAGCTGCTTCCTTCACCTCACCTCCGCGCAGCTGGGCGCTCGTTGCTTCATTAGCAATCTGAAGATTGTGGAGTGAAAACAACATTTCTATAAGAACGCAAATGGGTGACGGAAATGCTGATTCTAACAAAGGCTTCATGCCTACTGCCCTGAATGGTGGTATGGCCTTTAGATGGCAGAAACAGCAGAGGAATCACAGTGGAATGAAGAACAACTCAGGTCCTATCATACGGAATAAGGAACATTATTATTAAACCTCACAGACAGAGCTGGATCCTTCTTACAGCTAAATTTACACCACTATCCATGATTCCTATTAGACAGTCTCTCAACGCACTTTGAATTGTTGTAAGAAGGTAAGATACAACCAATACAACACAAAGTGAGACCGAAGACTGCAACTGACAGACAAAATGAAAGGCCTACCACAGGAGCCATAATGAACAAAATGCAAAATTTTCCATTTCAAAGGGCTTACAGGCTGAAATCACTGATCACCAGCACCCCCATTACAGTAACACACTACAGTAAGCTGAAAAGAATAACTAATTAAAAGACAACATACAGTAGCGTTGTTACACTGAAGTGCGATTTACACTCACAGTTTAATCGTAGGGTACCCACGCACTCCAAACTCTGAGGCGACACCTGAAAGAACGTAGACATTGTTTACGAATCAGCAATTTATTGGTATCACTATTAATACACGACTGGGAAAACATAGCAAAATACAGCACAAGAAGAAGACTTAACACCTGACTGATCGACATATAAACACAATCTGTAATTTACCTGGATAATGCTGCATGGGATTAAAACTGAACCTGGATACGATACATATGGAAGCTTGAAGCTGAGGGACCTCAGGCAGGAAACTCACTGGAATACGCTGTGGCGTCCATCTTCCCCACATTGATCGACGAGCCTGAGCTCTTCAGCTCTGCCCCGATTTCATGCCACACTGGCTCCAGTTTCCTGCAGTAGCCACACCAGGGCGCATAGAACTGCAACACACAGGTCAGTGCATGTGAGCCACACCAGGGCATATAGAATGCAACACACGTCACTGCAGCACAGCGGCGCCATGCCTGGCGAGCAGCGGGTGCAGCTGGAGTCGGGGTGAGCTGCCCATCTGGCCAACAGGGCACACATTCTGATTCTGCTTGTTTATGCGAGTGCCAACACTTACTTTCACCAACCAGATGTCATCTGCTCTATTGTCCTTAAACCTGCAGGACATAAAAAACACAAGTTACACTAAAATTCTGTGCAAATGCAGTTGAGATAACACATAATAAGTAATAACTAGCATGTGGCAAGATTTACAGGCTATGTCTGTCAAAAGCCAAATGCAAATTATATTTAATAGACTAGATTAAAGAACAGTATGGATGGGTTTTCCACAACTTCTTTAAAATGTATGCTTACAGCACGCCTGATGTAAATCAGGATGCACAGGGTACACAAACAAATGCTAAACATGTACATACTGTACATACTGTACATACACAGAACTCACACTGTGCCAGTTATACAGTGCACACAGTGCAGATCAGGTGGGTGCCCACATTATTTGCAAAAACACATCTTACCGTCAAGCAAATATACTGAACATAACATTATTTGCACCAAGGTCTTCACACCTATTATTATATACTTATTATATTCATTTATCTCAGTCAGCGAGGCTTTTTGGACCTAGAAGACTAACAGAGTACAAGGCTGAAGGAGCCCAGCGTGTGAGGCGGCAGCACCCCCCACCCCGATACATTGACACCCTGACCGGCACATCTGCTGCAGCCCGGCGCGTCCCTCAAATCTCAGCATCGCTTACGTGTCATCCAGGTCTTCGACGTGGGCAAAGGCCGTAGATAAACTCAGCAACAGCGCTGTCAGCATCCAGACAGACGCGCCATCAGCATTTTTAAGGACAGAGAAAACACCCCATATAGACCTATTTAACCATTTAGCCGGTTAGCCGGGCAGACAAGGTACCAACAAGATACATTTCTACTTGTTTACGAACTAACAGTATAAAAAGAAACATTATTTCAAAATGAATGGACAGAGCATGTATATACATTATTCAGGGTGAAATGTAACTAGCGAGGGCGTAGTACATGAGAGTTTGGTAAGTACCTGCACAGAGCCGCACAGACTTCTCCGGCGCCATCTTTCCTGTGGGAGGCACATTACGACGCATGCGCACAAGCGACCAAAGTTTCGTCGGCTCACCGACTCTGGATCAGTTTAATGATTTACCTCATAGACATCATACGGCTGATTTAAGACCGACATCCACTGATACTGGATCAGTTTTGTTATCCACCTTTTAACGATTATGGATAGCGATTATGCGCACGATCGCAGAGGTAATCATTTACTGGATCTGTGGAACAGGCTGTTGAAATGCCCTTGGTTTGAAGTAATGATAAGGTTATGTGTCGTTTGCGGGACAGCTGATGAGAGCTGATACTAATGTCACAGTGGTAAACTTCCCCTATATCATCATAAGCAATACCTCCAGAATATGGGTACGGCAGAAGAATACAGCCTGAAAAATGACGTCATGTGAAATATACAGCATTTTAACCTGCAAGTTGTTTTGTTTTGTCCAAATTGTCTTAGTAATTAAGTCATAACACATTTGCCAACAGCTGTGCAGAAACATTTAATCACAGCTGATCAGCTATAAATGCAGGAGAAATGTCCTTTCAGCTGTTGTGTGTGTATTAAATGATTTCTTTATGTGAAGAATAATTACATTTTTCCAAGTAATACCATAGCCCTGTGTCCTTGATGGATGGATGGATGGATGGATGAGGCCTCATGACAGCAATAACATTTATTGTCTCATTAATAACACAGTTATTGTTAACAGAAGTTGGTTTTATTAGACATTTACAAAAATAACACTGTCTTTATTTTTTAAAATCTATCTATGAGAGATTATCAAGCATTCTCAAAAGTGGTATAATGTTCAACATTCAACACACACACACACACACACAGTGCTGTGTGATTTGTTGTAATACATTATTACAGTGACTGATGGAGAGAATTTTTTGCTTGGTCTGTGTGGTTTATATAATAAACCTGTGCAGGTGCTGAATAAAATGCATCCTTCAAATTGTTTCAACATCAATATAAAACACAGTTTAAAATGTCCCAACACTTTAACCGTTGGTTTCTTGCACTGAACTTTAGCATGACTTGCAGACAAACAGAGCCAATATGGAGTTTCTGATTGCCAACCCATCTGCAGAGCCAAAACTGAGCTTGTGATGGCCACTTAACCATATATAGAGCCAAAATGGAGCCTTTGACAGCCACTTAACCATCTACAGAGCCAAAATTGAGCTTGTGATGGCCACTTAACCATCTACAGAGCCAAAATGGAGCCTGTGACAGCCACCATCTACAGCAGGGGTACCCAATCTTATCCGCAAAGGGCCGGTGTGTATGCAGGTTTTTGGGATAACTTGTAGGTCAGCTGTTCAAACCCAGGTCTGAGGATTCTTTCAGCCAATCAGTCCTCTAATTAGTAATCCAATTAGGGAGTTGCAGCGAAAATCCGCATACACACCGGCCCTTTGCGGATAAGATTGGGTACCCCTGATCTACAGAGTCAAATGGAGCCTGTGACAGCCACTTAACCATCTACAGAGCCAAAATTGAGCTTGTGATGGCCACTTAACCATCTACAGAGCCAAAATGGAGCCTGTGATGGCCACGTAACCATCTACAACCCAAAGCAGATAACATGATGAACTGCCTGGGAAGGAGGTACAGTCATTGTTTTAGACCCAGGAAAATACAGTCATGCGCCTCTTAATGACTGGGCTATGGTCTGAGAAATGCATCGTTAGGCAATTTCATCATTGTGCATCATAGAGTGTACTTACACAAACCTAGACGGTATAGCTAACTACACACCTAGGCTACAATACACTTTTAAAACTAGTAACATAATTGTTTATCAAGTTTTATGTACTGTACATAATTACATGCGCCATACTTTTATACAAATGGCAGAGCAGTAGGTTTGTTAACACCTGCATTACCACAAATCAGTAAGCGACAGGCACTTTCCTGCTCTGTCACAGTATAATCCTATGAGACCACGGTCATTATGTGGCGTATGACTCTAATACTGAAACAACTTCTAACTAACTCAGGAAAAACTGAATTGTCTGCTAAGTTTGTGTCCTTTTATTAAGACAGAGTGAATAGAATATATATCCACAATCTGAAGATGTAATTCACAAAACAATTTTTAATTCCTGTTCATTTCTATTATACCCTTATTGACACTAAAATGTTCCCATTGTAGTTTATATAGCAAAGCAGAGCAAAGTTCATATTTTGGAAAAGACCATCTGACATGGATTAGCTTCTGCAGACTTCAGGGCTAAGGCTCTGTGCCAGCTACCAAAGATGGAGACAAAATGCAAATGCTGCTCAGCAGACAGCTGGTGGCGCCACTGAGGCATCAAGTCAGGTTGGCCAGCTGAACAAGCCTCTGCTATTGCTGGGTCACACCGAACACCTGACCTACTGGACTCTGTTAATCAGTTATTAGTAAGAACTGAATTGATCCTACAGAAATATGTTTACATTCACAGATTGTAAGTCAAGCCCTTTCATCCAATATAATGTGCTTCACTCATGTTAACACCACAAGAACCATTTTGGCAACACAAATACACAGAGAAATGAGGACAACTCATGATAACAGGTAGAATTCACAGATCACAAATCAGGTCATAGCTTCTGATTGACCCATCAGGCGTCAGCAGGAAACATCAGCTGATGGGTGGTGAAGATTTCCGTTCCTGAGAGGAGGAACTCGTGCAACTGGAAAGTCTTGAGGAAACTTTGGCTATTGTTTCTGGGAGCAATTTCTCCCTGTGGCTCAAGCTCATCTGAGGTCCCAGAGGCTCTTTTCACCAGAGGTCACGCTCATCCCAAACCAGCAGAAGTGGTTTAATCCTGAAGCTGTCCTCAGCTACAACTGGTTCAACAACATGGATACTGTATACTGGTATTAATCTAAAAATGACAACTAAATAAAGCTTGATTCTCCAGAAAATCCCCCCAAGAACCAGGTCGGCCAGATGTGCTGTGTCAGCCCCCATTGACCACAGAACCCAGCCCAGGGTCCTACCACAGGGTCACCCTAATCATCCTGAAGCACAGGAGACGAGATGCGGGGTTTTGTAGGGGCCGCTGACTGTTCAGCCAAGCCAGTGGTGGACAGAGTGAGCTGGAGGAACCTTGCATCACTCCAGGATGTCGGTCTCAAAGGGCACCAGGTGGTAGTAGGACAGGTTTGTGACGTAGACCTCAGGGTCGTCATGAATATCATCGGGCTCCACTGTCAGGAAATCATCGCTGTTCTCAAACCTGGATGGAGATGCATATACATTCGTCAACAGAGCAGCTTTATGAGATGCATTCTGCTGCTTCCAATAATTGACACTTTTTATTGATCCCCTTAGAGAAATTCTCTTTATACCTCCCCCAACTTGCTCTCTGTCGGTGAGCGCAAGCTGGCCACGAAGGGCAGCCACCCATAGCAGCGCCCACAGAGCTGGGGGTTAAGGGCCTCACTCAAGGACCCACAGATGCACCAAGGCTGGACTCAGACCTGCGACCTTCCGATCACGGGGACAAAGGCTTAGCCCACTGGGCCACATGCTGCCCCCTAATTAGAATACATTACAGAATACATATGAAAGATCACATTCCATCTTCAAAAGTTGGTTTTCTTGGGAAAATGCATGTCACGTGGCCCTCAGAGTGGTGAGGCTGGACGTGCTCCAAAACACTTGTTTAAAAATCAGCTCTTCCCATCTATTCCTGCCACTTCCTCTGAGGCACTTCCTGGATCGAGGGAGGTGCCGGCATTCCAGGAAGTGCTGGAATGGCCGGGGAGTACGCGTGACTCCCAGCTGTGAGCATTCCTCTGACTGCGAGTCAATACAGAGAGTCGTCCTGCTCTCTGCACAGGCATGACTGGGTCATTACTCATACTACATAAGGGGACTGAAGGCATGACAGCATAAAATAACAGCAGAATAAGTGAGACCAACAGAAAATAGAGCGACCAATAAATGAATAAGCAAGGGAGACTCACAGATGCTGTGCTGGGTCTGTGGAGGGGGGGCGGTCTTCGTCATGAGGCTGGTCTTCGTCATGAGGCTGGTCTTCGTCTTGAGGCTGACTCTGATCGAACACAATGCTCTCAGTGTTTGCCAGGCAGAATCCATTGGATCTCATGATCTCTACAAAACCAAAGAGGCAAAGCTGAACACCAGCTCTCTATGTACAGTACCAGGACTGAGCTCTGACTATCTGACAGAGATGACTGCAGGTATGGCTTACCGGATATTTTGACTGGGCTCTGAAAACATGGCTGGATCTTGTAGACATTGTCGTTCCTCAACACCTGGTCTAACGGAGATCTCTCAAAGAACGTAAGCACCACCTCAGACCTGGAATACTGGAGACGTCACATGTCAGCCACTATGTGCTGACCACACCTTCACGTCTGTCTGAGGAATGAGACGAGTGTGGGTCTGCATGGCCCCAACCATCTCCCGTTGGAACGTCAGTAGGAACATCATGCCCTGCTGTTCTCTATGATATGTCGATCATCCCACTGAGATATACTGAACCAGCATGAACAGAGCTTCTAGGCCTGGGCTTGCTCCATGAGACACATGCTACTTTGCTAATGATTTTGCCTTTCTGGTTATACATTCCTGCTCCTGCTGTTCTTGTGAGTGAGTGCATTTGAAGGCTTTGCTGGATCCGGTTCCCTCCCATAGGAAGCACAGCTGTTTGGATTCTTCGCCACGACTGACAACCATAAACCTCCCTGAACTATGTGTCTGTTCGTACAGCGTGTCCATGCCTCTGTGTGAGAATCGCTGGGAGGGGAACGGGGGGGGGGTCACACCTTGCAGGGCATATGGATGGTGGTCTTCAGCAGTCTCTCCACCTCATTTAGCCTGGCTTCAATGTCACCAGCCTCTTTAATCTTCACAAGCCCTAGTGCACATCACACAAGTCGCTTTTTAGACAGTTTCACAGACAATTTCACACAATTTCACGCACTCAGATATCATGTTGGCTCCAAGTCATGTTCTCGTGACCACATCCTCTTAAGCTGGCAGATCTATGACCTTATGAAGTCTTACAGCCTGAACAAGACTAACATTTCAACTGCCATAAATCATACTGTTCATATAACTACAAAATTATCTGATTTGAGGCACCAGCTTTTCAGTTCAATGTATCTTCTGGTCTTTAAATCCACCTGGGCTGACCAAATGTTGGCATTTTAACACCATGTTAACAGTAGCAGCAAATTAGCCACGCAGGCAAGCAGTTATCTGTTGTTAATAAGGATGTTTGTGTTTGTCAGCTGGAGCAGCAAGTTGTCAATTATATTCACAATGCACGATGCTATAAAAAACATCAGCAGACAAGAAAAAATGGATCGTGACTAAATATCACAATGTGTTTTGACTTGTAGTTATCACTGGGTAAACTTGCAAACAGTTACTAAAAGTCACACATTCTAATGTGTCTGCTTGACATGTGAATTCATTAATGGTGATAAATGAATCATTACAACATCAGTTGCTCTTTCTGTGGCTATCTTCCTTAGCTGGGTGCATTTGACGCTAATTCATACTAATTTTTCTCTGCCCGTGCCGAAAAAAACGTTCTATAAGGGTCATACAACCAGAGGCATTCAGTGCTAAAAAGCCACTGTTTCTCCTAAAGCTTATTTGTGAGTTTTCTTTTGGGTAGATCTTTGCATATATACTGTAGTTGCTTTGTAAACAACCTGAATAAATTCTATGTGATCGCTATAACAAAATAGATTGGTCTTATTATTTTATTTTTTTATTTTAAACATTTGCAATGTATCTAATTATATCACATCTGTTTGATGTAAAAACTACTAAATTAACTTTGTTGTATATGGGTTTATTCGGGTTTTTACCAGTCATGCATTTTAGCTGCTTAATCAAAAGAACGCTATGTGTCATATTATATCCCTGCCAAACTTCAAGGCGGAGGGAGGGCAGGGGGGGTTGGTGGTGAGGTCATTCCCTGTTTAGAACCAGAACTTGACAAAGAGACACAGTCTCGGCTATCCAGAAAGAAAGGCCATTTCAGAGGACGTCTCAGAGCAGAGCCGATGTACTACATGTCATTCATTGATAGAAGGCAGGGCCATCATCAATAGACCAGCCCCAAGTCGCTTAATTACAGGAGCAGATATTTAAATTTTGCTGGGCGGATGTAGAATGGAATAGGGATGAGAAACCAGCCATAAGCCATTATCCAACTGCATTAATATAATGCTTTGCTGAGGTAAAACATTATCAGACAGCAAGTATTTTAATGAGTCTTGGATGACAGTATATAATGGTTTGCAGTGGCCTGACTCTCAGCATGAAGCTATAACAGACTTTAAAACATCTACAATCCACAGACCTTAATTCTACACATGAAGTGATGCTCAAAAACACAAGCGAGATAAAAGCAGACCGTTTTTTGTTTTAGGATTAGGAGTGTTCTGTGTTCCTAAAAGTCCGGGAGACACTCGGCTCGCAACCCGCTCTCCCGCTCCCCAGAGTGCTGTGACTCCTCCCGCCCGCCTGTGACTCCCCACACTCTCAATACCAGGATGTAAACAGGCCCAGCAGTAGGGTCGGCACAGGGGACAGCCAATCAGGGCCTTGCCCACTCAGAAAAGAGCAGCAGCCCCAACCGTTTTTGAATGGGAATAGATTCTGTGTGACTCAAGCAATTCATAAAATTGCTACTTTTAATATGAAAAACAAAACCTGCCAAAGACTGCTGCTGTCCAAGTACTGATTGCTGAAGCACAGCTTGGTAAAACTGTAACCCTTGGCTCTTATTTTGAATTTTCGTGCACCTTTAGTTCTATTATTCCTAACTCCTAGTCTAACAAACTCAATTTAATAATGAGCAGGGAGGTTTTTTGTGTCAAAAGTGGCTTCCGTGTGAAAAGTCTCTAAGGGTCTGAAGTTTCAGTGGGAGGCTCGGGTTGATGTCACTTCCTGTCAGGAGCTTTGGGGGTGGGGAGGGGGGGAGCAGGTCTTGGCTTTTATACAATGTTGTCCTGTGACTGTTTATCCAACTTGATCTGTTTTAATCTTTTTGAGCTATGAAGTTCGGGAGCCCATAACAATACAGATCAGATCAGAGCACGGCATTGGAGTGATCATCACAGTGGTCATGCGTGGATAAGTCTTAGACAAAGTCCACTACGATAGCATGTAGGCAAACACACTGCTAAGCACATCCAGACAGACAGACACTTATGAACATTACCATGTACTGATATGAAGCACTGTCACAGAATAGGACACAGTAGGACCCCACTGTCACCAATCGGTACAGGGTAGTACAGTGATCCCCCACCTATCGCGGAAGTTACGTTCCAGACCCAAAACAAAACGAAAAGTTCGTAAAAAGTTTGCTCAGAAAATGCGATATTGCGGGGGCACAATAACTGAACCGCGATATAGCGGGGGTTCACTGTATTCCAACTGTGCAAAGCTAGCACTGCATCATGTGACCACAAGAGGGCGCGCCATGGTAATTGGTAGGCAGGAAATTACTCATCAACTGCTTGAATCAATTAACACTGGGTGGAATTACCACAAGACCATTTAAGGAAACCAAAGAAAAAGGCTTCGTTACATTATCTATATGAGTCATCAGAGCAGGTTTAGTAGATCTACATATGTTAGGGACAGGTGGACATTTCAGATCCAGAAAGTAAAAATCCAAAATTTTCTTTGAACCAACCAGTTGAGTATAAAGAGTCACATTCATGGAGTACTCAACTGGTTGGTTGAAACAAAATCCTGGACTGGATTTTTTCTTTTTGTACCTGAAATGCCCACGTCTGGTTAGGGAGCCCATCCTGGAACACAGCTGTTGCTTTAGCCTCCCTTTAAGAAACTGGCTACACTGTCAGAAAAATGAGTACAGCCCTGGTACAATTTTGTCCCCCGAGGTACAAACAGCATTAATATACCCACAACGATATAAAAATGTTCCTCAGAGTCCATTTCTGTACCTTAATTAGACTAAAAGATACATTTACCTACAGCTAGTGTACGACTGGCAGATCCTTGAGGGTACAGCCCCAGTGCCAAGTAATTGTACCTCAAAAGTACAAATTGGTACTTTTCAGTTACAAATGAAGGAGGCTTGCGTTCATTAAAATGTCCGTCTCTCACGTGCAGCATGCTGACTTCTTACTGAAAAACCCCTCAAAGAAAGCAAGTAACCGATTCATTCGCCACTCATCCACCCCAAGGTCTCTGTTGTTATTCGCTGCCCTGTCGACGCCAGACAGGGGATGACCAAACGAAGACACTCAACATACTCTTTGCTCAATGCTGCAGAAGGTTTACATCAGTGGATTTCCAGGTCGTGTTACATTCTGCACAGGCACTTAGCCTGAACCCCACTCAAAATTTGCTTCAGACCCCTATTGGCACAATCCACGGATGGGAAACGCCCCCCCCCCCACCCAAGTTTGTTCCTGGCTACGGGCCTAATTCTGGGTCCAAAGGGGCTTTTGGTGGGACATTCAGCGTGACAAACATAGACAGGATGCAGACGTGACCTTCACACAGACATCGCCCAGATGCCAAGTGACATCACTGATCATTTTATTACATGTATCTATTGCTCTAATAAATATCAGTACAAAGCAAAGTATAGCTGCTTGTGTCTCAGTTTGGATACAGTGTTTTGGAGACTGTGCCAGGAATGGCCATTGGTGGCCTCTTTAAACCACTGACTGCACTGAAGAAAAGAACGGGCCCAATAGACACCCCTTACAGAAACTGAGACATGCCTGGTAAGAATCTTTGGGGCGGGGGAATCTACCTCCATCTCAAGCCATTTATCACACATGCCCCCCACCCCTGCTGGGACCATCTGGCTCCAAGCTAATAGATTAGCCACTGATCCCAGACACCCAGCCAGTAACAGTAAGAAATACTCCCCCTGTCCAGTATGACCCAGTAGGCCCACCTTTTTCTGCAAAGTACTCGTCTCAATCCATCAGACATCGGAAAACTGCTAACATCATTTGTACATTATGTACACTCTACATGTAGACTATTCACCTATCACTATGCTATGTGACCCAGCTTGATTGTTTGATTGGTTGATTGACTAATTCAAGTACGGGAAATCGTCTCTATTTGCTTTATTGTTATCGGTAGCATTGGGCTGCAGACGGTCATAGGTGAGAGCAATCGGAGATCGGCAGGCCGGGGTGATGGATAGGCGCTTTGGTGTCGTTTGCGTGACTGCATTATTAAGCAACCTGTTTTTCGGTGGAACAGGGAAACGAACGTGTTGCAAATTTTTAAATGGACAGTGTGGGTTTTGAACCTCACTAATCTGATTATTCGTAAGTTTAATATCATGACGATAAGTGGTTAGAAAATGGGCGGATTGATATTCAGAAAGTCTGTAACAGCAAGTATTAAAAGCCTGCGTGCCACTAGTTGACGTAACAGTTGACACACAATTCCAAAACACACGTGTTTACATATCTCAAAAGCATTTTAAGTAATCTATCTATAAATCTATATTATTCCATTCTAAACCTGAAATTAGCTAGGCTACATCAAAAGCGTTAGGATAGTTTGCAAACCTTATAGACTATTTACAAGGTAATAAAACTGTTACATACACATAAACGCGTGTGAACGTGTGTACAGATTTGTCTCGAATTGAAAATCTCACGCCAGCCAGCTGACCAAAATTGGCAACCCTGTATTACAATGTGTAGGCTATGTCTAGCATATGATTTTTCTGTTTTTAGTAAAGTCTTGTAGTAGGATTTCTTTACACTCATAAAAAGTCAGAAATACCTACCGTCTATGAGCGGAGATTGAGACAGATCCCCTCTGTCCTCCGGGAAGGATTCCACGAGCCTCTTAAAGAGCCGCCCCAAGTCCGAGTAACTGCGGTGCAGATAGAAGACGCTCCTGTCCGACCACTCCGTCCTGATCTCGAAGAAGTCCTCCTCGCCCCGCTGGCTGACGACCAGGCGCCGGATGCCGTTAACCCAGCAGTCCTTCACGAACATGTTCACCAGCGACGTGCCTTCAAAAACAGCCGATGCCATCCCGCAGCATTCAGTCTCGCATGCTGGTGCCCCTGTCGAGGACTAACAGCTGTGACCGGCGCAGGAAAGCGTTAAAGGAAACTGTGAGATGCGCCCTTTCTATTGCTCATATAATGGGCGTCCTCTTTCCAAGCCGGCACCAGTGTACCAGCCCAGGCCGGCAACAGGCAGCACCGCTAAGCGCAGAAACTCCTCCAAACGTCACACTGTCAGCAAAAAGCAAAGCAGCACTCTGTCATCCACCAATACTGAATGGTATTTTAGTGTTTTATCCAACGTACCAATACAATCAATGCCTTTCCGAAGTTTTACGACTATATTATGCGTTACCCTATGAATTTAATGATTAAAATTTAAATGGTAGACTACAAATATGCACTTAAAAATAGAATGTCAAAGAGGCAAAATATTCCACTTAGCCTAAACTGCGTTTAACTTTCGTTTTGCATTATGTAAATCCCCAGCAGCGTACGTGCTTCTTTGGGATTTAAACTTAAGTTTAATGTTAAATCCATTTTAGGTGTCCCGTCTCTATTAAAGAAAGGCATGAAAAAAAACTCCGATTCTTCTCCGCTGAAGCAAGTCCACCCCCCTCCCGACTCCTCCCGCGTGCCAACCCCCGCCCCGGCCTCCTCTTGAGTTTCCTTTGTACAAGAACTAGAAGTTTGACCCAGTTGAGATATAGATGTTTTAGTGATGAACAATTAAGGAGGATTTGGTACACAGAACAAAAAGCAGTTAAAAAAAAACAGTAGCGACGTATTTCTAAAGTAATGTCGCGTTGAGGGTTTGGCCTAAAAAAGAACTCCTTTATAGATCTCTATATTGATGTTTCTCCATTGCTTTTTTAAAAACGTTTCAGAGAACCTGAGGTTCTTCCAGATTTTATCACTCGTCACGAATGATTAAATTGTTAAACTATTAAGAGTAACGACCAAACCACACAAATCCGTTTGTAAAAACTTCTTGGAAATGGTGTGACAAAGGCTACTACTAATGGTGAGATCAGTCCACTGAGATAGCACTGTTCCGTAAAACCCCCAGGTCTCATGCATTATGTGATTTATACAGTCATCCTTAGACCACATTTTGACATGTTAGTAATGTCAGCGACTCAGTGGTGTTTGTCAGTGTGGTCAGTGTGTGGGGCGGAGTTGTTGATGACCAGACATCAGACTGGGCATCACCGGAGCCAAAAATAAGGTAGCACGTACATGTTCTCCATGGCAACAAAACCCAGTGAATTTTATATTTAGATCTACTTATACTGACTCTGAAATATTTCAAGGTGAGGTCTTTTTATTTGAAAAATAAATTATTAATCATGTTTATTGCAAAATATGGAGTAGCGGCAATTGAACTTCTGGTTTCCACGTAGGTTCATGCATATGACAAAAAAAACTTGAATCTTAAATTTAAAAATTATAATTTTCGTATTGATTACAGGGTAGGGCAATGGGTAGCACCCTCTAGGGCTGAATGTTTGAAACCCGCTCTTTTCGTATCTTTGCACGTTATCCCGCGTTTTGTCGATTCCTCTAAGTATACTCCGGTTTCCTCCTGCATACTAAAGAAATGCAGTTTGGCGAATTAGCATCTATAAATTGTCCAATTGCTGTCTGGGACAGGTTCCAGGGCCCCTGCAACCCTGCATTAAGTAATCTGTAGAATGATGGATGAACGAATGAAAAATATATTTTTAATTTTTGAAGCTCATTTAAACAATAAACTTAAGTCACATCAGAATCATTTGAAGCCACTTAAAATCATAGATCGTATCTGAATTTAGCTAAAATACCGAATATTGTATGTCCTCCACTGTTCTCCTCCGGCATCCCGGATCATTGATCCTCAGAGGATTTTTTCCCCCAGCCTAACTAGTCCAACCTAAGGGGACTATATTCATCTTAATCTCTGTTTTAGTTGCTTTTTCTGAGCGTTTTTGTGTTTATACAGTGCGTTATATCATACATGTCTTGAAAACATGATTTTGCTCTAACAGAATAGATATATTATCGAACAATTACACAATATATCGATATTCGCGTTTGTTTATGTGCGATTTCTCCTGAGACAAATGCAAGATAAACGCAGAAAACACTACCCAGCTGTGCCGGTTACTGCAGTTCGGCATATGTGTCATCCAACAAGTGTTTGTTTTGCTATTTTTCTTCGTTTGTTAAGTTTTATAATAATTAAAAAAACACTCATTTAACGCCCCAAAACAGGTCTAAGCCTCGTGGTTCGAAAAGGCCAACCAATCAGTACAAAAGGAAAGCTTAAAGTATTGAGGAGAAGCTGAAATATTAAAGCGTTTTTACCGGAATGAGAGGACACCTGATATATATCGTGACGGACCCGGCTTTACAATGGTGCCTAACACCCTCAGATTAATAATGTGCACCCTCAGGTGGCAGTCGGTCAGTCCACATGACTGCGGTATGCTTGCTCACTAATTGCACACGCATCGTTTAGTTATCTTGTCCTGGACCCAGCATTTTATCGTGAGAGCAAAAACACAAAGGATTCGACTTAGCGCACCAGCAGAGACAATGTCGCTACAATGAAACACATCTGGAACAACTTAAAATGCTTTTGGTGTCGATAATGTTTGTTGTATAGGATTTATATATTAATTATATTAGCTGTTTATTATTTATAACATCGTGCTTTCTGTTCAGGTTATTGTTTTTTGTGTGTATATGTAGGTGACTAAGTTTTTGAGTATTTTGACCTCAACCCCGGGCCATTTTTCCTATAATGCCTGTGGTTTATATATCGCGAGCTTGCCGAAAGCTTGGTTGTGTTACAGGAGAACGTACTGTATATGTATAATGGGCAGAAGATTGCAGAAACTCAGATAATAATAGGGAGCAACTTGAAGGTAAATTACAGGTTCTGCCATCTTTTGAGCAAACTATCATAAAGCAGCCTGAAGTCCATAGCAGCAATGATGCAGCTAAACAGCTGCAGCAGTCATACTGGGAGTTACTGGAATGCGTAGTGGGCAGCCAGGCCCACACAGGCCTGTTGAGTGTGTTGCTGACCAAGCTCGCCTTACGCAGTATTTCCACAGTATGGTGTGCCTTCCCATTTTTGGCCCATTCTTTCCTAAAATTTGGTTGCATATATTTTGCACATTCAGCAAACTGGGCCCAGCTTCTGTTTTCCTGCCAGCTACATCAGCCATTGAACGGACTTCCAAGTCAACCGACTAAGGCAATTTTAATATTTCTGGCGCAGCAGTTTCTTGTTTCTCATTCCTGTGTTTGAGGTTTTAAGACATTCTTACATTCATATGGAGAGCATAGGAGCTTGAGATTGAGGTTTGCTGAGCTCCTGTGAAAAACACCCCCAGACACAGACCTGGGTATCTCTGGAGGTGCGGACAGTGACGTGCTCCTTTATGGCGACGTGCCTTTCCACCGAATGTTTCCCACGCTTCTGTGATCTGTGCCTTTTGCTTTTCCTTCATCTATACATCCATCCATCCTTTATTTTCTGTAAACTCTGCTGTTCCCCACCATTAGGGGACTGCACGGTTTCCTGAATGTCTGTAGACGGCTGAATGCCTTCAACAGGGCAAACCAGGAACCTCAATCCAAGGCATTCCTTCATGTATGCATTCTAGGTGGGTCGTCATTTAGTATTACTTACTCTACAAAAACTGGTTCTAAAACTTTATTTTTTACAAAAAAAAAATACAAAAAAAACCTCAATCCTGCACACGTCTACTCAACTAAAAAGTGCAGTCGCTGAACACACCTCAACGCATAACCTATGATGGAAAAAGAACAATGAAACATGACCTGAGAAAGAAATAATGAGCCTTAAAGCTTTATATGCATTATTGTGGAGCCTCACTCCAGATCACGGCGGCGTATTAAGGCTCACATATTTCACACAGCCTGTGGTGTATGAACACTGATGATGATAAACATTCACGCACTTCTCTTGGGCGTCAGTAAGCTGGGGAGGTGTTATTTCAGGCTGGGGGCAGGCCTCCTGCGGCGATCCGCGGACGGCGGGGGCGGGCGGGTGGCGGGGGCGACTTGGAGGCGTGGTGCTTCCGCACGTGACGCAGCAGGAGCTGCCTGTCCGGAGTCGAGTAGCAGCACTGGGGGCAGGGGAAGGATTCCCCGGTGTGGTAGCGGCGCACGTGCAGGTCCAGGCTCTTCTTCTGGATGCTGGGAAAAAGGGAGGAGGCCACAGCATTAAACAGCCCAGCGCCACACAGTGGCCGGAGGAGGCCATGGCGTCAGACAGTACAGCACCATACGGGGGTCAGAGGGTGGGGCCGCAGTGTCAGATGGCAGAGCGCCACACGGTGGCTGGATGATAGTCGAAGAATCAGACAGCACTGCGCCACTTAGGGGTCAGAGAGGGAGGCTGCAGATGCAATAGTGCCAGGCAGTGGGGGGGCGGGATACCTGCTGTAGGGGCAGTGCTGGCAGCGGTGCGGCCTCTCCTGCGTGTGTCTGCGCGAGTGCCTCAGCAGGGAACTGCGGTCGATGGATGCGTAGGAGCAGCGGCTGCACTGGAATGGCTTCTCACCTGTGGTGGGGGGCAGGGGGCAGGGGGAGGAGGGAGGGGCAAACCAAGAGACCTCAGGAAACAGACCGTCACCTAAACAAGCGAACGGCAGCAGACAGACCCGAGGGACACAGGCAAAGCAAACAGGTACCATCCAGGCATTATTATGCTGTATTTTGATGGTATTTTCAAAAGCAACGCTATTCCGGTATTGAAATCTTGACGATAAAATTGCTTTAGTGAATAGAAGATTCACCTAACGGAGTTCATCAAGTTTTACTAAAGCATTTTTAGTCTGTCATCAGAAGCAAAACTCAGGAAACTTTTAATGATTGTTACTTTTCAATATTATCTAGAAAACATATTTTTAAAAAATCAGTATAAAGTTTATCCGCGCTGCTCTTGCATGTGCTCTGCATGTGCTCTCCCAGCCAATCATATTCATCCTTGCTGTTTGACTCACTCAGACAGTGTGGCATGTTTGTGAGAAATTAACAAAATTTACAAAATTAAGAAAGATAACTGCGGAGGAGAAAGCAAACTAGAGACAACATTAAGCAAAAACAAGTGTTGGCATTGCTGTGTCAGAATATTTTCAGGCAACGCCAACTTATTTGACAGACCATTTTCAACTCCATTTTTGCTGTATAAATATCACAGTATTTAGGGCAAAAAATTCACATCGTGATATTTGAACTTTTTTCGTTATCATCCTCCCACACAGTACAGAGGCCGCGCTGGTAACACATCACGGACGGACATCTCTGCAGGACACCCAGGAATCTCGCCAGGAGGGGGCCGCACTCAGGCTTTTATTGCCCCCAAAGAACAAACACCAGGCTCGGACTGTCTCCCCAGGCTTCACACGGCAGCCCACTGGCATCACCATGGACACAGCCCCAGCTCAGGACGAGGCAGCGTGAGAAAGGACCCCCCCAAAGCCCAGGGGTCCCCACAGCTCATGGAGAGGAACAAAGCTGACAGGAGATTGTTTTCTCCCGGAAATTAACTGGCCTGGCTTGGAGGATGGAAAACAGGAGGAGGGGCTGATAGGGCAGAACGAGGTGCCAGGCCAGGCACTGCACTCAGCAGTCATCCGACACGCCATGTGACCCCCATGCTGTGTTCCCCTCCCACCCCGCATCACCTGTGTGCACGCGAAGGTGCTGAACCAGGGAGGCCTTGAGGCGGGAGCTGTAGGGGCAGTGCGGGCAGTCAAAGGGCTTTGCCCCCTGGTGGATGCCCATATGCCGGTGCAGGGTTAACTTAGTGCTGAACTTTCTGGATGGAGAGAGAGAGAGAGAGAGAGAGAGAGGGTAGCTCTATCACACTCGGGGTTTACACACAGCAGAATGAGTCAATGACTCTAAAGGGCCTCACTCAAGTGCCCAACGGTGAAATCACTCTGCCAACGCTGGGATTCAAACCTATGACCTTCCGATCCCCTGCACAGCATCCTAGCCCGCTGAGTCACACACTGCCCAATCTGTGTACACACACATACAAGCACGCCTGCATACAGGGACAAACAGCTTTTCAAGCATCTCTGCCGTGCAGCTCCCCCCCCAACTTGCAGAAGCCCTTGCGTTACACCCCACCTCCCACTCGCCAAGCCATGCACCGCGGTCCCGTGCCCAACAAAGGCAGTCACACCCTTTGGAAACACATACTACACATGCAGAACAGCTAGGCGTCTGTCAGCAGTCCCAAAGTCTATGCGCATTGTGCCCCCTGGTGGCGGAAAATGAACTTGCCGACACAGACAAGGGGCCTGCATCACGAAGCCGGATTACATGCTTAGCTGAATAAAGTATCAGGTTTAAGGTACCCCAGTTTAAATGGACTTTTTCTTCATTCACTTACATTTATCCCAGACTACCTTAAATCTGACAAGTTATCTGGCTAAGCAAGCAATCCCGCTTTGTGATACAGGCCCCAGGCATGGAAACCCCTCAAGACATATAAAAAGATGTTTTAAATTCATACTTAATTTTAGGTTAATGCGTGCTAATGTCACATATATTTCCCCTTCACTCAAGTTCACCCCAGCACACAATCCCCATTTTGAGATCAGACACAGATGTGCTATCAGCATCGGAGACTCTGCCATGGGGATGCAAGGTGAGAAGCCCAACCAGATAAATACATATTTAATAGGTAGAAAGGCAGATACATACACACATCAAACATACAATTAAATATTATTACGCACTGATATAACTAACAAGCCACATTCTGAAATATAACTTTACAATATACTTTAATTCTATTGAACTTAATATGTTCAAATAGCATTTTCATCTGACCAGTAGGGGGTGCAATTACACTCTCAGTAAAATTGCCGATGCCTATAGACCAGAGTCAGATGTGCTTGGCCTGTGTATGGGCTGTTTGTCGAACTACTGATTTTACAGTGCAGCTTCAGCTATAGAGAGCTTCCAGCAGCCCCTCCGCAGCACTAAGCCACAGCAGATGTGACTAATTCATGAACAGGCGGATTTTGACACATACCTGTCACACAGAGGGCAGTAGAAATCCCTCACCCCCCTGACTTTCCTCCCTTCCCGCTGCCTCCGCCGCCTCCTCTTCACCCTCTTCCTCCCCCTTTCCTGTTCCTGCTCAGGAGGGTCGTGAGGCGGGGGTGACTGGCTGTTAACATGACGTGCATTAGGCGGTAACCTTCATCCTCAACAAAGTATGAAGCTACTGAACAGAGCCGTGTGCTTTCCAAGGGTTCACGGGTTCGGGTGTCAGACACGCCCATGGCTTTGATCTCCCTCAGATTCGACCGGCCGCTTACCTTCCGACGCCGTCCTGCTGCACTGCCTCCGGACCTTCATGCTGACTGACGATGTGTTTGTGGACCTCGTCCCAAGCCTCGTCTGCAGGGGTGGAGTAAGGAGACACGGGGAGCTCACAGGAGAACCGCTGGAACGGCCAGATCCTTCCGGCTACAGGCCAATGATTGTACCAGCCATCTTTAAAAATTAAACACTCTTCAGCGGTAGAGGCTTCACTTTTAATTTAAAAATACGTCACATCTTCGCCATCGGACTGGGCTGTTTAGTAGCAACATGTTTTTGTGACCTCCTCTTAAGGGAATTATTTTGGACAAATTAAACCCCCATGTACAGCTGAGGATAAAATTAAAGAGACCACAGCACAATTTTGTGTTTCACTCATTTCTCAATTTATGGGTGTCCATCTGTGAGTAACATACTTTTTTTTTTTTGCAAACTGCAGCCTGGTTCTCTGTTTCTCATTAATGAAGGGCTTCTTCCTTACTTTAAGGCAGTGGCCCCCAACCCCCGGGCCGCGGACCAGTACCGGGCCGTGGGTCATGTGGTACCGGTCCGCGGGCTGCACAGA
>JAOYFF010000104.1:931157-951201 GCA_025773925.1 Cryptomyrus ogoouensis | reverse complement strand
TTAAAGGCCGGGCCGTGAAAATAGTTTCTGATATTAAACCGGTCCGTGACGAAATAAAGGTTGGGGACCACTGCTTTAAGGGACTTCAGTCCTGCTTCTAGGAGCCTGATACAAACTGTACTAGCAGTGCACTTCACACCTGCACTTAATGCTTCCCGTTCCTTTTGAAGGTCACTTGATGTCATCCTATGATTCATGAGAAACTGTCGGGTAAGTTAACGTCATCTCTGGCATTATAAAGTCACTTCTGCCCTTTACATGGCTGGTTTCTGGTTGTACCCAGTGTCAACCAATAAGGCAGCACTGTGGCTGCCTTATTGGTTGAGTTTCACAATCAGATAGCTGATCTCATGAGCGAGTTGCTGAGAGTAATCGCTACAGTTTGTTCGGAAACGTCCAAAACCCTTAGCAGCCAAGACAAGACAAGACAAGAGTTAATGCAGCAAGCCTCATCCATACAGAGCCTGGAGGTGCGTGCCGACCAGAACTCAGCCCAGATTGTGGAATTAGACCCAGGCATCACCCTTAGCAATTTTCTAAAACTGTTGACCAGCCATCACAGGAATAATCGCAGTGTAATTAGACTCAAGGAATACTCTGGGAATATCTGACTTGAATCAGCTGTGGCTAAACAACTAGAAGATCTGTTAGGTTTGGATTACAGGCCTACATTAGACCTACAGTACTCCTTCGAGACCTATCCATTAATTTCAAGAGATAACCAAAGTGCTGAGGATGGCTTCTCATTAGGGACACATTTTCCACAGGTAAAAAGAATATTTTATTTTGTCATTCAAGGACAATCGAAAGACGCTGCATCACTGTCCAGGTACTAGATTAGAACTCCTATTCCCAGCGGTACTGAAAGTCAGAGCAGCCAGTGGGAAACAACGTTCATTCAGTGATCCAGCCAAGGCTAAACACTACATAGTTGACGCAATGCAGCCAGAGGTACTGCTTGATGCTCAGGTTTAGTCTTTGCTAGTCACTAGATGTTGTCTCTAGAGGTTACATTTGTAGAGCTAAACAAGCCACCATCATGCCACGGGTCAGGGAAGCGGATCTCCCCTGATGGACAACAGGAGCTTGACACAGGGGACATGGGGTCGCTGTCATCTCTGAACCCACACCCACCAGTGAAACTACAACCATCTGTCGAATGTCAAACTATACCTACCTGTGAAGCTGCAGTGAAGGCACCGGAACCCGCCCTGGACATGACAGCGGTCGTGCTGCTCAAACTCCCGCTCGGAGCGGCACCAGGCCAGGCAGCGCGCGCACTGGGCCAAGCACTGGGCCAAGGCTGGGCCAGATCCATGGCGGCGCCGCTGCTGGAAATCCTGAGGGATGCCGGCGCGGACCCGGCCGGGCTTACTATGTCCCCTCCAGTGACACTCCGTCTCTGAATACTGTTCTGCTGCCCGTCCAGACAAGGAGGAAGCGAGGCCCTGCTCACCTCTGCGACCCTTGAGGTTCTGTGTAGGGATGCATGATAGTACGGGGTCCTCTGCAGCTTTCCCTGGAACTGAGACTTTTTCGTCAGAGGCAGACTCTGAGCCGTCTTGACCCAGCTGCACTGAGGTTGCCCTGGACTCTGGGGCTCCTGCCTGAGGGTGACACTTGATGCTGGAGATCCTGT
The DNA here is from genome assembly GCA_025773925.1 of Cryptomyrus ogoouensis. NCBI lineage: Eukaryota > Metazoa > Chordata > Actinopteri > Osteoglossiformes > Mormyridae > Cryptomyrus > Cryptomyrus ogoouensis. Next base: position 949,562 of record JAOYFF010000104.1, on the reverse strand, counting down.
ACAGCCCCAAGGACATGAGGTGAGCCGACTGGGCCTCCTGATCCTGAGCCTCGGGGCTGACTGACCCCATGGAACAGGACAGGGGTTCGGGCAGCTCAACCGTGCTGCTGTCTTCCAAGTGGAAGCGGGCTGCCTCTTCTCCTGAGCTCTCCTCTTCTTCCTCCTCAAAAAGAGTGCTCACCTGGCAGGAAGACACAATGATCTCAAAGCCTACGTCTGACACATCCTTTTTGTATTTTATAAAATATGTACAGCATACCTCACAGACCCTCAGGAACAGGAATGATGTAAACTGACTCACAGAACAAAACATAGGGACATTTTTAAGGAGTATTACAGTTAGGGTGTAAATCGTAAGCTTTGCTACAATACGATTTGATCTCGATTTTGCAAGGCAGCGATTCGATATCTGCTGATATTTGAAATGTTACTGTGACGCGAGTTGATTCGATTCGATCCAGTAATATATGATCGATATTTTCTACACAGTGAGACAAGTTGATTTCAGTGGAATTTACTTGAATTCAAAAAGGAAGAAAAATATAAAATTTTAAAAGTAAACATTTTTGAAAAAAATTAAAGAAAATGCTTTAAAATTTAAAAAAAAAATGCCTCAGAAACACAAAAATGTCTGCACAAGAAATGTATGGCCTGTCTTACATTTTAACAGCAAAACATTTTTGGACTCTCGGAAAATGTAGGAACACAGATGTACTGAACTAAATTAAATGTTCTGTAATATTTTGGTCTCTTCTCTATACTAGAGTGAGTCTCTAGATTGCTTTTGTGTGATAGATTTTTTCACAGATTTTTTTGCAGCCTTTTGGCATATCGTCATAGTTTAATTATATAAACTGATATTGGTAAACTGATTGTGGCCTTAACAATCTATATATCCATTAGAATCGATGAATCGTCACACCCATAATTAGAGTGTATTAATGGTCTCTTCTAGTTGCAGGGGGTCCATGTTACCCATGTATCATATAACAAGTTTCAATGTTAGTGAAGGCTTGGTGATTGCTGTCATGCTCGTTATTTCTGGGTAACCTGCCGCTCACCTCACACGTGTGGGCGACTTCGGCACCGGGGCCCAGGCTAACGTCACATGACCTGGGACTGATGTTCTGCAGCATGCTGTAGACAGGCATCAGAAAAGGCAAACGGTCCAAGGCCATGTGGTCATCGCGTTCCTTTGCAGCCGAGTGCAGCTCGTCCTCCAGGTCGTATGCTGAAGCGCAGCTATCCAGATCGTCCTCTGCAACCCCCACCTTCACGTCCAGGCTGTCGCCCTCATCCCTGTCCAGGCAGGTCAGGGGGGGGCAGGGATGTCCCCGGTCATGCCTCTCAGTCACATGTGCGGTGATCCTGCCCTTCAGACTGCTGGTAAATTGACAAGCCCTGCAGCGATACACCTTGACCAAGAAGACCTCCACCAAGGCAGATATCCGGGCCTCCATCCCGTCTGCAGCGCTGCAGTACAGCCTGGCAGTGGCGCTCTCCTCAGATAGCTGCAACGTGACGGGTGGGATCTCCAGATAGACAGCCTGGACTTGGCTCATGCTGAGGCTAGCAAACACGAAAACACAACAGGGGGATTTAGATGAAGTGCTCAATACAGACACATCATTAAAATGCTCGGTAACGTGGGTTACATCCCTGAAAGATGTACCTCAGTAATAAACACTTAAAGAATTACTTCAAATAACAAAAATGTAATAATACATCTGGTAAAAGCCGAGGAACTGAAGCTTACATAAACAAGCTGAACATGGAATAACTGGTCAGGTAGTGTTAAGTACGATAAACTGCAGAAGGTGCAGTTCCAAATCCCAAGACACAGTAAGGTTCAGCTTCAAGTAACACTTGGAGCTGATTTAAGGGGAAAAAAAAGAGGGGGATATTTCTGTTATGGTGACGTTCTGTTTGTGTTGGTTAGTGGTACTTATTTTGATAAGCTAGTGTTACCTTTACAGGCCACCTCTGGGCGAACAGTCAGAGCTTAACTCAGAAAGTAGCTAAAAACCAGGACCTGACTACCCCGGCACCCGGCCAAATACCGCGTGTCGGCTTCACCAACAACGGTACACGGCTAAATACTGCCTGCCGAGTTCACCTACCCCCTTACCAGGCTAACTACCGCGTGCCGGCTTCACCAACCCTGTTACCCGGGAGACAGACATCCGTACCGCGCTAGGTCAGCTCCTGGAAGCAGAGCAAATCGTAGCCCGTCCGGGATGCCCTAAGGACCGCGGGAACACAGCAGTCATCGCGGGGTTTTTCCGTTATGAAGCACCTGAAATTAGTATTTTATTTAGGAAAAAACTGGATTTTCATTAAAATATTTAATTGGATATTACAAATTAATGACATTACTATGATCGGACACTCTATAATATATACATTTTACTCAGCTCGCTAAATATATATCTCCTATTGTTTTCAGCAGTGTAGGATTTCAATATCTACGTGTTTCATACACACCTCCGCGGCAACAAACTGCGGCTAGAGCGGCATTCTTTGCGATTCTTTGCGTTTTCTACAAAATCCGCGCATGTCACCCACTCCCTGTCTGCCGACCCTCTTATTCAACTCAGTGGAACTGCGCGTGCGCACAGTCCCTGTCTGTCGACCATTTTCTTTCGCTCGCCATAAGGCGCATGCGCACATTTCCTCCCGTCGACCCTTTTCTTCCACTCATCCTACCGCGCATGTACACAATCCCTGCCTGTCGACCTTTTTATTCCACTTACTATATTGCGCGTGCGCACAGTCCATGCCTGTCTGAGCTTTTCTGTACTCACCCTTTCCGCGCATGCGTACAAGTAACGGCCCAGACGATGAAAATGGCCGACATGGAGTGCGAGGTTGACGGCAAGAGTCTGGATAGCGGGAAAGAACGCGAGTAAGAAACCTTACATTTAACTTATTTGTTACGTCGCGGAAACGTTATGCTTTTTAGTTAAGCAAAGGATGTTACAGGGAGGAACGGAGTCGAGTGCCATTCGATACGTTTTCCTTGGGTTGCCGGCTAGCCAGCTAGCGGTAGCATCTTTTTCCAGAAGTGCACAGCTAGCGCGTGCCTCGGTGAAATGTGTATTTTAAGCATTTCACACAGAAATTCAGAAATTATTACGCCAAAAGCGAAGTGTACTTTCAGGTGGTCATTGTTCCACTAGGCTCTCTGGGGCGTTCCGATTTGCTGTTTATACACGTCGTCAAGGCAAAATAACACTCAATTTTTTTTTTGCGGGGGGGGGGGGGGCTGTTACAGTGGTGTAGGCTAGTCAAAATGCTAACCGAACTAACGCCGTCAGCGAAGTATAACCTGAAAAGCGCCAAAAAACTGTGGATGGACCGTTTATCACTTGCAGAGAGGAAAATAAATAACCCGTCAGACCCGGTCAGTTAAAACGCATCCGGGCCGCGTGGAGTAGATAACACGTTTTGAAAGGGACGGATTGCAGCGATTTGCAAAGTGTATGTTTGTTTGGAAACTGTCTGATCATTCTGTTAAAACGTGAAATTATAGCTGTACAGGGTTTATTTTCCTATTTGCGTTGGAAATTATGTTTGCCAGTGTTTAGGTGGTAATTAAACAATTTCGCCAGTTTCCCTTGGCAGCGTCGTGCTTGCCGGTTTTATTGTGGATTCTGCGCATGCCTGGATGTTTCACGCATGTTAGTGTGTATGAAAGTACAGTAGGTGGTACCTTAGAACACGAACTTTAGTTCGTTCCAGAAGTCTGTTCGAGTTGCGAATTTTCCCATAACAAATAATGTAAATTAATTTAATCCGTCCCAGAGCCCTAAATGATTGCCTATTTAAACCAATTTACCTACCTAACTAATGATAACATTAAACATAAAAAATATAAATCTAATACACGCATGGGAAAAAGCACAGATACAGAAGCAATAAACATGAAATAATTGACTATAAACACTTTATCTATATTGAGGTAAGTGACTGGTGCAAAGGAGGAGGGATGGAGGGGTTATTGTTTGGAAGGGGAGACGCATCTCTATCCGAACAAGTTTTAGCAGGTCTGGTTTTTTGTCGCATTTGAGTTTTCGGTTGAGTTGCGGCTAGATTTTTCTCGATTCGAGGTCCAAATTAGTAGAGCTGAATGCTTCTCGACACGTATAAGTTTTAGCTGGAATGCTTGAGTTCCAAGATTTGTTGAGGTAGGCTCTAAGAGTTGGAAAAAAATCAACAGACCTGTACGACGTCCCAGTTGATCGAGTTCCATGGTTCTACTTTATTTCAGGCCTCGAGCATGCCACACTATTCTGCTAGTGAACTAGCCATTAAATGAAATTACACTTTATTTACCAAGTCCATAGAAATTCTTTATTTTTTGCGTACCCCATCTTGCACTCCTTTGAGACATGCAGGTTTATATAGGTGATAATGAACCTTGGGGTCAGAGGGCAAGGTCTGCCATTTATCTGGCACCCCTGGAACATTTTTCAGGGTTATGGGCAGCTGTGATGCAGCTACTGTGCCAACCGGGGCATTCAAACCCACGACCTTCTGCTCGCAGGCACAGATGCCTAATTTGCAAAACCACGATTCCGTAAAATCATTAGTTAATTTTTTTTCTTGCTTTTCTTTCAGAGGAGAAGATGTTGAGAGTTCAGAAAAGAGTGGCAATGAGGAGGAGAATGGTGATGTGTCTGGAGAAGAGGAGGAAGAGGAGGAGGAGGAAGGGCAAAAGCCTGAGGGTGAACCTAAACACAGCAGCAGCAACAAACACAAGAAGAAGAAACGTAAACACCGCAGTAAACACAAGAAACATAAGCACTCCTCCCCTGAAGACAAGGAACGGAGACACAAGCACCGACACAAGCACAAGAAACACAAGCGCAAGGAGTCTTCCTCTTCAGCGATGGGTAACAGCAATGCCACTGGGGGCAAAGATGAAGGTTCTCCCTCAAGCAAACGGCCCAAGTTTGATGATATGGCTGTGCTGGAGGATCTTGAGAAGCAGAGGGCCATGATCAAGGCTGAGCTGGACAATGAACTGATGGAGGGGAAGGTTCAGTCAGGCATGGGTCTGATCCTTCAAGGTTACAACTCTGGTTCAGAGGAGGAGGGTGAGATCCAGGAAAGGGCAAGAAATGGTGAGCAACAGCCACAGAGAGGAGGCGCTACAAAGACCCTTACTCCCAAGGGGCAGAGTAACACGCAGACCAAGGAGGCCAAAGTCAGACGAGAGTCCACAGACGTTGGCAAAGCTGCAGCCAAGCGCCGCAGCAGAAGCAAGTCCAGGGACCGTTCCAGCAAACAGCACAAGTCTGACAAGAAGAAGACCAAGAGTGCAGCTGACGCACCTATCAAGGAGAGGGCGAAGGGGCGCAGCCGGTCCAGAGACAGGAAGCGCTCGCGAAGCCCAGACCGGTCCAAGGACAGGAGCAGGAGATCCAAAAGTCCCGTTAACAGGAGACGTTCCTCCGCAGAAAGAAATCGTCGCTCTTTGTCTCCCTCGGGGGAAGCTGAGCGGAAAAATCGTGCCAGCAAACGATCCTCACCACCAGCCCAGGTGGCACAATCGGGCGATAGCCGCATTCGGGACCGCGGGACTCGCAAGTCCAAATCTCCCGAGAGGAGGAGCCGTTCACGGGACCGTCGCTCCAGGTCCCGAGAGAGGAGAGCCAGGCAACTGGAGAGGGAGAAGGAGCGGGAGAAGGAAAAGGAGAGAGAGAGGGAGAGAGAAAAAGAGAGGGACAAGAAGGTGACCAAGTCTCCTTCTAAAGATGCCTCATCTGGGAAGGAGAACCGCTCACCCAGTCGCAGACGGGGCCCCAGCCCCCAGCAGCACCGCAGCTCCTCCCCCCGGCGCAGGGATCGACGCTCCCCCCAACCCACCTCTAACTCTCAAGCCGCTGATAGGAAGTCCAAACAAAGGTCATCCTCCAGAAATAGGTCCCCGGTTCGTAGAGGGCGGAGTCGCTCTCTGGAACGCAGGCGCAGGGAAGTTGATCGCCAGCGCCTATCTCCAGTTAGGTGAGGCCTTTTCAGGTGCTTTTACTTGTACGGTGCCTGCATCCAGGTTCCTTTCACACCGGAACAGCCTGTGTTTCACTGATTCCTTTTGATTTTTTTATTTTTTTTTCTGTATCCCGTCAGTTTGGGGGGAAAATTATGGGGTTTTGTAAGCTCTTTAAATTCCTATGATAAAAAATGTATATAGAATAAAATGACACTTCATCCCCATTGGGGGTTAAGGACCTTGCTCGGTGGTGCAATGGTGGCATCACTCTGTTGGCCATGGGATTTGAACCAGCACCCTTTTGATCACAGGCACAGTGTTTTAACCTGCTGAGCCAGACAGCTTAACAATGAGCTCATTGTTACAACAGTTACGATAAAGTGAAATTTTTATGCTGTGTTCCTGCGTTTTCAACCTTTTAAGTAAAAATTGACCTTTCAGTGAATTATCTGACTAGTTTAATCTCCCTTAATCAGACGCTTGTCTACCTATCAGGTCCGACTGGCTCACAGCATGTTGATTTATTTGTTTCATTATCTTACTTTGATAAGTATGGCATTTTAGAAGTGCTACTGTGCAGCACTACACTGCATTACCCTGGGTCATTGTGCTTCAAAGGAGTTGGCTGGCTTTCCAAAGCCCCAGAAAGGCACCAGCCAGCCCTCCCCACAGCTGTGTCCTTTTAATGCCTTGAAAACATTCTTGTTTGGGTAGAGATGCTCTGTTCTGGTGCCTGGGGCCTAATTATACGGATGCTTCTTATGTTTAATTTTCAGTTCAGTTTTTTGGTTTTGTCGGAAACATGGTTTTAGCGTAGCCTGAATTTAGCATTACCTATGTGGTTTCTGCAGGATGCGCTCCCGAGACGAGGCAGGGACACGCAGGGAGGCCAGTCCGGTCCTGGGGGCCCGACGCAGAGTCAGCCGCTCACCGGTACGACGCCGGTCACGTTCCCCTCGGAGGCGCAGCCGGTCCCCATTCAGGCGGAGGTGAGGCTGCCAGATGTACAGAACACATCACGGGGCAATCCACAAATGTGCCAGTGATCATCATAGAAACGTTTTCCTCAGCATCACGGCCATTTGCACTTCCCTCCAGGTCACTGGAGCGTGACCGGCTGGGCCGCAGGCAGCGTTGGCGATCGGGGTCGCGAGACAGGCGCAGGCGGCGCAGCCGGGACAAGGAGGACAAGTTTAAGGGCAGCCTGTCGGAGGGCATGAAGGCGGAGCAGGAGGAGTCCGACGACGAAGTGTGAGTGACAAGTCCGGCAGCAACAGTTGCTGGCATTACTGTCAGGGAAACACTGCCCCTCCCTCCGTCAGGATGTAACCACCTATTTGGTTTCACAGGCTGGAGGACTACGACGTTGATGAGGAAGACGAGGAGGCCGTTATTGAACAGAGACGCCTGCAGAGGCTGGCCATAGTGCAGGTCTGTTTCCTTCCCGGTGAGCCAGAGAGGAAACCTTAATGTCGTCATGTGATACCTGACGTTCCCGCTCCCATTCCTTTTACCCCGCAGAAGTACAAGACCGTGAATGAGGACAGTAACATGTCGGTGCCGTCAGAGCCCAGCAGTCCACAGAGCAGCACGCGCAGCCGCTCGCCATCCCCCGACGACATCCTGGAGCGTGTGGCTGCCGACGTTAAGGAGTACGAGCGCGAGAACGTGGACACGTTCGAGGCCAATGTGAAAGCCAAGCAGAACCTCATTGCTCCTGAGAAGGACGGTGTGTATCTGTGTGCATTAGACTTGTGAGGGTTTGCCCACTTCTCTTTTGAGCTTTACTGTATCCTGATGTACTTTTCCCAGTAATCGCACTTGCCCCAGTAATCGCACTTGCCCTAGTAATCGTGCACTGATGTACTTGTCCCAGTAATCGCACTTGCCCTAGTAATCGTGCACTGATGTACTTGTCCCAGTATTCGTCCTTGCCCCAGTAATCGTACACTGATGTACTTGTCCCAGTAATCGCACTTGCCCCAGTAATTGTACACTGATGTACTTGTCCCAGTAATCGCACTTGTACCAGTAATCGTACTCCAATGCTCATGTTTCATCTCTCAGCTCTCCTGCAGTGTTGGGGCATTACTAGCTAATTCAGTATTTAAAGTCCAATGCTGATATTAGTTTTAAAACACTCACACAAACGTTCTTGGCTGAGATCAGTGTTCTGTGGGTATATTTTATGGCATGTTGAGTGGCTTTGAAAGGTTGTAGAATTTGAGCTTTTATTTTTGATTTCTTTCATAAAAAGGTCAGACTAATGTGGTATAATGACAAACTAACTGGCCGTGTTTCTCTGTCCAGGATCCAATCCGAAAAAGCCATCGGCCCCCGACATGTTCACCGAATCAGATGACATGTTTGCTGCTTATTTTGATGTGAGTATTCTGTCAGTTTTGTGGGGGGGTGGACTTCAGCGTGCCAGCTGAGGTTTACTACAGTAGCGATCACTGTTTTTTCACTGTCCTGTTGTACACTGCTGTAAAGGCAGGAAGTCCTCGTGCCCCAGTTGCTGCCTCTCCCTGGAGCATGTACCACGCTGTCCGCCCATAGCTGTTTGTGACTTTGTTTCTCAGATGGGTGGAGGTGACCCACACTAGTGCATTTTCTCCTGCAGAGTGCAAGGTTGCGAGCAGCAGGCATCGGAAAGGACTTCAAGGAAAACCCAAATCTCAGGGATAACTGGACCGACGCCGAGGGTTATTACCGTAAGTGTGCCCCTTGTGCTCACCAGGAAGAGTGGCCATTGGCTTGTAGGAGATCTCATCTCCCTCGCTTGTTTCCCTGGCAGGAGTGAACATCGGTGAGGTGCTGGATAAGAGATACGGCGTGTACGGCTACACAGGCCAGGGAGTTTTCAGCAACGTCATCCGGGCAAGAGACATGGCCCGGGCGAACCAGGAAGTCGCTGTCAAGATCATCCGCAATAATGAGCTCATGTACTACTTTTTAATTCACCTGTTCACCCTTTGTTCAGACCTACGGTCTCTGATCCCCATTCTGTGTTCAATAACAGCCTTGTTTCCTCCATCTTGCAGGCAGAAGACGGGGTTGAAGGAACTTGAGTTCTTGAAGAAGCTCAATGACGCCGACCCAGACGACAAATTTCACTGCCTGCGCCTCTTCCGGCACTTCTACCACAAGCAACATCTGTGTCTTGTCTTTGAGCCACTCAGGTACCCTAACCCTCAATGCCATGGAGGGTGTTCTTCATCCTTGCTTGTATTGATGGCCCCTTTGTTTGACCACCTCGACCCCTATCTGTAAGCCAGTTCCCTTAGTAGGTAGAGGTAACCCCTTTGTCTCCCTCCTCAGTATGAACTTGAGGGAGGTGCTCAAAAAGTATGGCAAGGACGTGGGTCTGCACATCAAAGCCGTGCGCTCCTACAGCCAGCAGCTCTTCCTGGCTCTCAAGCTGCTGAAACGCTGCAATATCCTGCATGCTGACATAAAGCCTGACAACATCCTGGTGAGTCCCTGCCACTGCCCTCCTCGGCAGCAGAACCCGTCCAGAATGCACTGCTTCACTGGTCACTCTCTCCTCAGGTAAACGAGTCCAAAACCATCCTCAAGCTCTGTGACTTCGGCTCCGCGTCACATGTGGCCGACAACGACATCACGCCATACCTGGTCAGCAGATTCTACAGAGCACCTGAAATTAGTAAGAATCCTGCACCCCTCAGTTGCAATTATTTATCTCTGTACAGTATGGGCTTTTTTAAGAGGTTCTCAAGTTGGGTGTCTAGGCCTGTTACTGGCCTCTCTAGGTATAATCCACCTTCTGTCCGGATGTGATCACAAATTGTCACGGTTTGTCTTCGCAGTAATCGGGAAGCCCTACGATTACGGCATTGACATGTGGTCTGTGGGCTGCACGCTGTATGAGCTGTACACAGGCAAGATCCTCTTCCCTGGAAAAACCAACAACCACATGCTGAAACTGGCCATGGACCTCAAGGGCAAGATGCCTAATAAGGTGAAGGCAGCGGCCACCTCTGCCCACTTCTTGTTACAGTCTTAATGCTGGAGTCACTCAGACTGAATCTGCTTGTTTTTACAGATGATCAGGAAAGGGCTGTTCAAAGACCAGCACTTCGATCAAAACTTGAACTTCTTGTATATTGAAGTAGATAAAGTGACAGAACGGGTAGGTGCTTTTGCATTTTTGCCTGTATTTTCATAGCCCATAAATATTGTTCTACGTTAGTGCTTTAGCACTAACGTAGCCGCCTGTTTCTGTTGCTTTACTTGGCCTCTGTACACAACCAGGTCTTCACTACCCTGGGACACCTAGCAGTTCCTATGTCTTTCCATTAAATACTCTTAATTTGCATCAAATGGTTTTATTCTTGTCAACAGGAGAAGGTGACTGTGATGAGCACCATTAACCCCACCAAGGACCTACTGACGGACATGATTGGCTGCCAGCGGCTCCCCGAGGACCAGCGCAAAAAAGTGGTCCAGCTCAAAGACTTACTGGATCAGATCTTGATGCTGGACCCAGCCAAAAGGATCAGCATAAATCAAGCCCTGCAGCACCCTTACATTCAGGAGAAGATCTGACCAAGCTGCGCTCATTCTAAGTACAGTTGGTCTGGCAAACAAAATCACAGTAAATGTGTTAGTCACCACAAAGACTCAATGGAAGAAATACTTTTTAATGTAATGTTTTTCCCATTTTGAAGGACATATCTGTTTTTATTTTTATCAATTTCTCATACAACCAAAGTAGGGGTCCAAGAATACAGTAAATGTACATATTTTCCTTCTCCGAGGACCTGCAAGATGTGAAGTGAAACTACTTCAGTCTCAGTTCAGCTTTTGTGTTTATGGGCCACACAGAGTAGTTAAAGTGGACGAAACCTGCCCTTTGTTGTGATACGTTTAATTAGTCCTGTTTCTGAAGTGCTCGTTCTTGGGCCCTTGCAGGTGTCTGGTGTCGGAGGATATGATGTAAATAGGTTTATCGTACTGTTCAGGTTGTAGGGAAGGTTTATTCTGAAACAGGTTGCCACGGCTGCACAGAACAGGAAACGGAGCGATCCTAATGATTGTATACATGTTTTCACAGTTAGAGTATTTTGTTAAGCATCCACATATACAGCTCTGTGATGGTGTATATGTCAAATGTGTGGTGCAGACCTGGCAGCTCTTGCTGTGTGTGGTGCAGACCAGCGTAAATGCTGTCTATATTCGCATCTCCCCAGGTGAGTGCGCAGGCCCGGCCGCATGCCCCCGCTGTAGCTCTGTGCCGGAGGGGGTCTTGTGTCCTTCTTGAGCCCGCCTGCAGGGACGGCCTCCTCTGTTAAGCAGGTTGTGTACCACTTTCAGTACACTGAAGGTAAGCTCCCCCCCCCCATCACCCTCACTGCTGTCCTCGTGCGCTGGCACGCCGTAGTACGCGGCCCGGGAGCGGCTTCCTGGAGGTCTGACCTCCCTAGGCATTCGTTTTCGTGCCCGTTGCATGTTCTGTGTAAAACGGCAGAGTGCATATCTCCATGAAATCCCTTGGCGGTGGGCTACACGTAAATATAATCTGAGACCATTTAAAGCTGTACTGCTCGCTTTTTTTGTTGTTTAAAAGCAGGGTGGTAACAAGTCAAATGTGTAGCTCTAAGGGGTGGGCGGTGCTGAGTAAGCTGATGGAGGAGAGTGCCTTCAGTGTACTGCTTTTATTCATAGAATTTCTCCATTTTCACAGCTGTTTTGCAGTTTAGTAAAGTGCAGGCTTTTCCCCCTTTTCTTCTTTAGCTTTTTAAAGATCCCATACACCGCATGTGAAGGCGTAAGAAGGTAGCCTGTCCCACGTCCTGTGTAACAATCTTTTAATCGTGCACTTTTATACAAAAACTAAAGTTTTTCTGGATTTTTTTTCATTATGTTTGTGATCATGTTGTCTTTTGATACAGGGATATTCCTGCTCTGATCTTTGCTTCTGCTTGTTACAAGCGGTAATTGCCTCTTTACTTTTTTTCCCCCTTGTACTGTTAATCCATTTCTGGGTATCCTGAGGGAGGTAGACAGAACCAAAAGTGTAGTAGTACATGCGGTATTTTTCTTTGTATTTTCATCTCTTGCTTCTTGTAATCGCAGAAGTCTTCCCTGCATGTGACTGGACGGTGCAGAATTCTTGTGAATTCACAATATGCGTCAAAAGCTGCGTAAAATAAAGTCTTTTTGTGGGAAAAAAACACCAGTTTGTGTTTGCAAACCTGATGTTTGTTTTGTTTTTTTTTTCTTTCAGCATTTATTTTACCGTTCAGTTTGGTCTGTGATGTAGGCCACATAGAAAGAAATGTAGATTGCGTAGCGTGGCTCAGTGTTAGGCTGTGAGGTATTAGGGTGGAACCCCAAATGATGTTCTCCTGATACTAATGAATGTTTGTGATGTTTTTCCCACTGTTCCCTGTGGTCGCTGAGCGAGAAAGAAAACAAGTTAAGCCTCCAGGCCAGGGGGCGCTCTGCAGCCAGCCACTACAGCCTCCTGCTTCTCTGAAAGAGACGAGACCTCCAGCTACTTAACAAGGTCATTTCTGATGGCATGTGTAGATAAAAAAAAAAAAAAAAAAAAAAACTTTTTATTATTTTTTTTTTTTAAATGTGCATCACACAAACACATACTAATAGATGAGTCCTGAGTGCTTTAAGACTCGCGTTCTCGCTTTTTGTGGCCAGATGCTGGAGTAGCATAAAGATGTCTGACAGGACTTGGTGTTGTTGTCCTCAAAATGGTTGTGTATAATTCTCAGACTTGCCAGGTACTCTAAACTTGCTTAGTCGGTCAGTATCCAAAGTGATTTTGTTTTTTTTTTTTTTGTTTTTTTGGTCAGAAGTGACTGGTTCTCTTTTTTTCCCCCCCTTTTGGATGATTTGGTCTGAGTCATCCCCCAATCCCACGCACCTGAGATTTTGGGCTCAGTCAGATACCTGTCAGCCAAAGCCACCCGTGGCTTGCTGTAGCGCAGTCCGGTTTGTGTGGGACCTACTGTTGCCCTTTTTTAAAAATTTTATTTATGTATTGTCACAGTAAAAAGTCATCATGCACCTTGCCATAGAAATGGACCAAACTGAACCCACTTGATTCCCTCTTGTTACAAATGTTTCGGTGCAAATGCGTCAAGATACTCGTTTATGTGTTCTCTGTATTCTAGGTGCAGTCCATTAGAAGACAGTCACAGGGAACCTCATCTGGACTAAGGTTTCTGTTCTAGAAAGAGTTCTGTTGAGCATTTTGTTTGAGAATTCTCTAGGCCTATAGACTATTTTTTTTTTCTTAGCAAGTGTATTGCTGTGGGTGAAAGCAGCTGAAGTTGATAATTTGAAGTGTTTGTCTTGATGGAAGTACCACTCTGACCATAATATAGAGAATGTCACCCTTAGCAATTTGTACCAAATAGTTTCTGCAAAATACTATTAATACAGGGGAATGGGCATTGATGTATGTGAGTACTGATGTGTGGGGTTTGCCCATTTGACTTATATGCCGAATAAACCTCAACAAGGTAATGCTTCTTTTCTCCTGTTAGACATTCCACGTTGCTTTTAGGTCACATGGTTAACAAACTTTCTTCTGTTGTCCTTCCAGGGTAAGCTGCTGTTTATCCTGTCATCTGATCACACAAGACCTCACCCAGAGAGCCTGAAACATCTGAACAGTTTCATTTGTGCATCATTTTCAGCAGCTTCTTTGCCCTGAGCTTGGACATTTCATCCAGCTCCTTAGTTGCATACATACTCTCACACAGCACTGTTAATATGTACAGCTTTGGGTATATTGTACAATAAACTGCCTTTTTATGGAGAAACGGTGTAAATTGTGCCATTCTTTGCAGCCACTCGTATTGTACATGTAGTCATTTTGGTTCTGGTCTATACATTAAATCAGCTTTACACTAGTGGCAGAAAATAGGGAAATACCTTGCATTTTTGGTTTTACCCTTTAAAAATTACTGCATGAGTATTAGTATTGTTTATAAACAAAGTGTATTACAAATATAGTATACATTTTACACTTCCATAATTAATTGGAATAAAGTTCTACAATCTTTAAAAATTGCAAGTGCTTCCACAATTTTGACCACTAGTGTAAATATTTTTACAAGTTAAAGGTTTGAAAACCATTACATTTTGTTGATGGTCTAGCATCAAGTTACCGACGAGTACTAGTGGAGTATGCCCAGGCGTACCTGAATGCCTTGGATGACTTCATCACATATCACAATACGATAGACCCTTAGCTGAAATAAACACCACGTGGCCTCCTCACGCCTCTTGGTTTGGCCCAGTGTGCTCCTCCCTTGTTGCGTCTGGTGGTTTTCTCAGAGCTGTGTTTTGGAGCTTCTTTGCCTTGCAGTAGCCCTTTGGTTTAGAATGGAGGCTGTTCGTATCTGACCTTTTGAACTGAAGCGTCGGCGTCCTGTTCGGCTTGGCTGACTGCAGGTGTGCCGACTCCGAGGCACTTGCACATGAAGCCGTCTTGTCCTGCTGGGGATTAGCTGGAGAGCCTGTAGCAGGTCTTTGTGAAAGCGTGAGCTCTGAGAAGCCAGCCAGGGTGAGACAGGAGCCCACACTTTCCGTGTCTGCTGTGGCTGTTGAGCATTCCAGCTGGTGCCCAACAGCGTCCGTCTTTCTGAATCGGAAGGCACTCCTCTTAGTGCCCGTTGCAGTGGATGGCCGTACTCTGCCTGCTTTGCTTCTCTCTTTCTGAATGGTAGCCACCTGCATCTTCTCTATCGCTGTCAGGCGGCTGACGATGGCAGCGAGGGTGGGGTCTCGTGCATGTAGCTCCCGACACAACTCCCAATCTGCGCTGCCCTCTGACTTCTGGCTTAGGTCCAGCATTTTTAAAGGAGCCGGAAGGAACTCTGGGTAGGGTAACTGGCTTTCTGTTGACTCGTCATGGTCCATAGGCCCGAAGCTGCTTTTGAAAGTCTCTGGTCTCAGTTCAACACCCACCGGGGTAGTGCGCCCTGAGGCCTCGATGCCCTGCCTCTTCTGCTCTGAGATGTCACAGTCATCGCTGGCTGTCGTTGCTGCTCCCTGGCCCTCTTGGCTCATCCTTGTGATCCGTCTGCACTTAAGTAGCTGGAGGAGGAGGTGTTCTGCATGGTCTCTCCATCACCGCCTCCTCGGCCTCCTAGGTGGGCCCCGTGTTAGTTGCGACCTCTCCTTCACACGCTGCTGCTGCCCTGCTCTTTACCCACTGCATTGTGCACAGGTAGCTGCTGTAGAGGTGATGAGTGCAGTGCACAAAGCATTAGTCCTACCCACCACTGTTCCTGTAGCTTCGTGTTGATCTTTCACACGCAGAATGTAGCCTCCCTTCACAGCAATGTCACTAAGCGTCCTGCTATTCTCCGCAGATCTGAGGTCAGTTCTGCTGTGCAGTATGAGTATAGGATAGGTAGAGACATCGATATAGTATAGCAAATGGTGGTAGAGGCAGCAGGGATGGACTTGTTTGATCCCTAAGGCAACAGAAAGTGGGAAGCTGACACCGGCTTGCAGTGAGCTGGGTCCTGGGCGGTCACGGCAGGTGGTTTGGCACACGCCTCAGGGTTGGAGAAAGATGGTAGGAACATGGAAAAGAAATGCACACCGATTCAGGGATAAGGATAAGGATTCATATTGATTTGATTTCAGAGATATGGATGTGTGCCTGTTTTATCAAAACATTGTACCACGCAATGTCGATTTATTACCTGTATGTTTATTTCATACAGGTAAAGAGAATTTCCAAAAATTAAGATGCTTTATGTTGTGCAAGGATATTTTTAGTGCATCTTGATTACACCTTGACCTTTTGCATCTTGTCAGGTTATAAGTGTACACTGTTAACTGGATAACATGATTACCTGGCACAGTTTTGCAGTGTCTTTGGTATTCTCCACCTAGCTGTAGCTGGTCTCAGGTATTACATGGGATAGACACACATCCTAAGGGAGGAGATTATTAGCCAGTTTCTCACAATCCTGGTATGAGACGGACAAAGTGACTCGGAGCTGCCTAGATGTGCCAAGCGTGCAAGCGAATCACACAATCCTAGGCATCATGTCTCCTAAATGTGTACAGCAGGAGGTGTTAAGCCACTTACCCTCGATCTGGCTGCAGGTCGTCTCCTCCTCGCTGTTAAGGGATAGCTCATGTCATTTGTAGTAACGCACATTTCCTGTCATCCAGCAGTTTCGCATTTTGTAGTTCCCGTCAATCCTCTTTTCTCGCTGAGCTCTAACCCTTTTCACGGCCTGGAGGAAGCAGCAAGACATGTTTTAGGATGGCTATCCTGACAAAATTGCCATCTGACCTCACCATCAACCCGACCATTCGAGCGCATTTCATGCCCGTCTGTGTCCAGAGAACAAAGGGGCCCGGCACGGCTTAGGCTGCGTTAATAATGGCCAACGTCTCGGATTTCTCCGCCATTAGCATTCGTCAATTAGGACTTGTGTCGCTGGTGTCGTTTAAAACTGTACTGGGGGGATCTGATGCGCTGTAACCCAACTCTGAAAACATAATTAAAAACAACCAATTGAAAAGTAAAATGCAATTAGCTAGATAGCTTTGTCTAGCTCTCTAATTAAATCCCTCAGTCGACATGAATGTGAAGATCCTGAAACCATGGCAACATGACAACAGATTGAGCGTTGAAGATATGCCACTTAAAACGATCTTTTCCTGTATTAGTGGTACATGTCTAGATGTCCTCGAAGCTAACCTGAGTGAGACAGGACTCCGCACTATCTGTGTCTGCTGAAGCCTGAGATGAACAGGTCACCACCAGAAGACCAAACGCCTCTCCAGCTTTTCATGGGCGCCTGAAGGTCCTTCAAGGCGAGATCACCTAGATATGAGGCTGTTCCTTTGTGTCTGAAAATGAATGCTACCTTCCATCTGCCACAGGGTGGCGCTGCACTACCAATTTTTTCCCCTGTTGGGGTACCCATCACCCACGCCTCCACAGCTGCTGGTCTTTCTGGTCATAAGTTTCATAACCTGCTCCCCTGCCTGAGTACGGCCCAGAAGGGTACAGCTGACACAGAGTATTACATCATACTTTGACCTTGATGCAATATTTATACAAAAACTGTAGACACCCGGGCAGTCCTGGGTGACAGGAACTAACATTTCCTAAGAAGGCAGGCAGGCAGCAAGGGGCCCCTGGGGGGCTCTGTGGCGACCAGTCAAGGTAGTATGTGCTTCACCTGCTTTAGCCTCTTCATTTTAGGGTACTCCTACCAGTAGGGCGGCGCCACTCAGCGGCACGTCTAGAGATCCAGGGTGCCTGTGGATGCAGTGGAGTCCACTACCTGTTGTGGTGCACTGAGCTCACACATGGACCCACCGCCATGTGTGGATGGCTGCTGAGGGGGATCTGACCATGGCTGCGTGCAGACTGATGGCTAGGACCTGGAGGAGGGCGGTAGAGGTAGCATGAGAGACACAGAGCTGCTTCCCCTATACATCACAGTCACCGGCCCAGCCTGTACAATGCGGCCATGCAGCCAAGTGCGCCTTTCACTTTAGACACGACACCATTTTCCTTCAGTCTGTCATTAGGACGTAAGCTGTGGCGATTATTGTGCAGCAACACCTAGATCTTCTGAAGGCACCACGCACACAATCTGGACTTGCTAAGGGTGTCTGATGTAATCATCCATTCATGTTCCAAACTTCCAGTACAGGGTTCAGGCATGATATAACCATGTAAAAATAAATATCCACAATATTATTTACAAGTATATAAAACGAGTGAGGATTGAGGATCTCTACATTTAAGCCCACAAGGTTTTCAGGATGAGTTATATTCTACTCCTCCTTAAGGAGATTACAATAACATGTATGTGATCCTTGGAAAAGGGCATGTCGGGGCTTGGGGGTGGGGGGGGCGGCTAATGCTGACCTTAACCCTTCTGCAACTCGGAGATCCTTGGGACTTTCCCATCCTGCTAATTTTACACACAAACTCTGCACTGATATAGAACTACAGCTGGTGCCGGGAACATGATGTGCTGAAAAAGGCGTAATAAAGGAGGGACAGACACCTTAAGGCAGTGGGTCTGAAAACACATGGAAAACAAGGTAGGAATGATGGACACGATGCCCCCCACTTACCTGAGAGACGCTCAAACTCCTTTGGAAATCAGTGCCTGAAATTCGATCGGTTCGTCGCACCGGCTGAATTATTGGTTCAGTGAGGTCTCAGGTTTTCCAGTAGTGGAAGTTTAATTCAAACAAGAGTCAGTGGGTAATATTCCATTTTAATAGACCTTAACTGCTTATCCTGCTTTGAGGGTTAGTGGGTATAGCGGGCATATTGGGTATAGGGTTAGGGTTAGTGGGTATAGCGGGCATATTGGGTATAGGGTTAGGGTTAGTGGGTATAGCGGGTATATTGGGTATAGGGT
>JAOYFF010000104.1:898299-925338 GCA_025773925.1 Cryptomyrus ogoouensis | reverse complement strand
ACGCATGACTTGGTCACCACAGAGTTGTGACCTTAACCTCATTGAAGGTCTTTGGGATGTGCTGAAGGAGGCTTTACTGCATTGCAGTATGTATCCGGGCCGGGGGATGGGGGGGGGACATCTTACCGACATGGGAATAGCAGCGTGCCCATACTGCCAACTCTGTGTGTGTTTGATCTGATATTATAATAATTGCGATACAGTCACATGACCTTTCCCTACATGCAGATTCATTTCATTTCCATTATTCTATATGTTGTACTCCGTCACTGAGTATGTTGTAATTCACTCGTATTATATATAAAGTGTTGTTATATTTAACATAGATATCTATTCAGCTGCAACCAGCGTATACTTCAGTCTTGCGCCCCGTGCTTCCTGAGACCCTGAGCAGGGTAAGCAATAGGCAGATGTATGGGGATCAAAGGGTCTTTAAAGCTGGTGGGGGGGTAATGACAAGCGTGCTTCACCTGCAGTTACTTATGTATGTTATAAAGCACTCGTCCTCCCTCTCTCCAGTCCTCCCTCTCTCCTGTCCCATTCTTCATGTGTGTCCTGCCAAACCAGCTGCTCATATCTGTTACTCATCTCAGCATCACTCATTTTTCCTACTTGCTTTTCTTTTGCTTTTATTTTCCCAACATGTGTTAAAAACCCATCATAAAATCCTACATATAGTCTCCATGACTTCTTTCCTGACTTTGAGACTTCCTGGAAATACAGTACCAATACAGTACCCCAGCGATAGTGGTGCATTAATGAGCGGTTAGTTGGTTCTGCTTCAACAGCCTGGTGAGTAAAATGGTTGCCTCACACCTCCTGTGTCAGGGGCTCAAATCCCACACAAACTCCGTGTGGGTTGAGCTTTCATGTCCATCAGAAGACATGCAGGTAGGTGAATTCACTTCTCTAAATTGCATATAGTTTGTGTTTGTGTGCTCTGTATTGTTCTGGTATTTTGCACGGGGTCTCCCCCTGCGTCTCTGGGCCCTCTGCTGTCGGCGATATGACCCCGTGACACCTTTCCAGGCTGTTCGCCCTCCTGCGACGTCTCTCTTGTATGCCCTGCTGCTGAACCACTGTCTACCCTTTCGTCTGAAGCAGCACCTGCCTGCCCCCCGCTGTGAGACTCAAATCTTAAAACTGGGACAGTATGAACTGGGACTTTACCAGCTTATTCATTTGACTTCCTCTGCCGGCCCCTGGAGGATGGGATCCCTCTTTGAGTCTGGTTCCTTCCTTCTAGGGAGTTTTTCCTTGCCACTGTCGCCTCTGGCTTGCTCACTGGGGGCTTTGGGCGGGGATAATGTAAAGTGCTTTGAGACGATGTAATGTTGTGAAAATGCACTATACAAATAAAATTGAATTGAATTGGATAGCCTCCAGAATTGCAATTTCAACGACCGATTTCTCAAAATCAATGCTTATTTCAATGCTAATTCCATACTGATGCAAGATCTTCTTAATTCACCCATGTGGGAAAGTAAAACATTGAGACAATGTCACGATATCAACACTGATTTCATTTTCAAAACTGAAACAAAACTGAACAGTGATTCAACCTTGAATAAATGTTGAACTGCCAGCTAGATCTGTGCTGTGTTTGAAACAATTCTCAGTGAGATTTAGGAGATACATAATGCCTAAATTTCTTTCAGATGTCATCCAGCATCATCTCCCATTTCCACAGTGTGTGACACCTTGGCTTAGAAACTGCCCAGACCAACGGCTGATTAATATCAGCGTTACGCATTGTGGCGCTCAGGAGACCCAGGCATCACAGCAGAAGGAACAAAAGGAAATAAAGCTTCAAACAGAACGCACTCGTTAATTGTGAGCCTTACAAAGATTAAACACCAGTACCAGCCACACATAATGAGGAAAGGCAGGGAAGTCTGTCACCGGACTATAAGGCACACACGTGGTGGGTAGCTATACAGTACACAGAGATACTCAAGGATCAGGCAAACACACAAACACAGGTAAGGGCACATGCGACAATCATGTACACAGCACAGCTATTTTCATAACGCAGAGAAAATAGCGTGGAGCATGCTGGGAAATGCTGGGAAATGCTGAAGGGCTGTCTCACGGGTGCTACAATATTTAACAGGTGTAGGGATCTTCTGTCATAGATTACACCTACATATAAAAACAGCCACACTACCATTTTAGCAGTAATGGGAACTGCAAACAGAACTATAGAATCGTTTGTCTGATGCAGAAAAAGATAAACAAAAAAAGATAGAGGAAGTAATGTAACTTTACATGGAATTGCAGGAGTGGACTGAAAAAAAGTGCACTGACAAACTTGCATGCATCATAATCAAGTGTTTTGTTATAAAGCAAGAATATTTGCAGCACAGTTGCTAGAGTGATGTCTGTGGTTGCGAGCGCAATGAACTTCCCCCCAAGTCTGAGAGGAATAACAGACAGAAAGGTGTTTGGTCTCTGTGGTTGCGTATAATCTTGATATATACCATCACTGGCAGCTGACTACAAAACCTCAATGCTCAGACTAAACTTATTTAGGACACTGTGAACCCATTTTCCCAGTGCTGTAAGTACCTAAAATAATATTTCAGCTTTTACAGTTACTCCAGTAAACCAAGGACATGTATGGGGGTTTACAATTGAAAACTATTATACCTCATGTAAAACTCCCAGTCATGCTAATTGCTAACCCTGAATAAGAGTCTGGGAAACATTGCATGCTCACTGTGTGGTCTGAATAGCTTCTTTACCAGGCACCTAGTGGACATCTGTCCACCTTCCATGTCCACCTTCCATGTCCATTTTCCATGTAGCTGTCCACTCCCACCATATTCCTGAGCTTTGCACTGCGTACTACAAACACAGCTGCAGAACTGGCAGCCAAATCCTACACCCCTTTCCTTCTGAAGACCTGCTATGGTTTAATTATCAGCCAACATGGTGCGTTCTAGTCTTTTTAGCTTCTTCCTGGCTGCTAACCGCAATTCGCTCAGAATCTTTACATTTTTCAGATTTCAAGTAGTGAGACTGAAATATTATGGAAAAAAAAACAAAAATCATTATTTTCTCATTCACAAATGGTTTATTCTCATTCTCAAACATTCCATTTAAGTATGGGTATGACAAACACGTGAAAATATGGACAGTCAATACTGTATAGTCTGCATCACCTGGAAAAAGCATCGAAGTACAAGCAAATATAAGATCATTCAGCAAAATCTGACTGCTGCAAGATCCTATAATCACCACACAAAGAAAACCATGAAAACCATATTAAACACTTTGTGGAACACTGAGTTAATGCTCTAAATTCATTACAATTCCAGAAGAACTGTCCTATCTCCGCTGCCATCATCGAGGCTGTTGTACAAAGGCAAAATTCTGCAACTTGTATTGCAATTCCTTTTCTGGTTTAATATTTTATCAAAATTAAATTGTGACTAAAATCAAGTCTGTTAGACTCTTTTATCTGATGACAAATTACCTTAGTTTAGCTATGCATGTTTTTGAAGGAAATTGAGTTTGAAAATTAAAGTACAAAATCCACACAATAATCAAGGAGAAACATTTTTTTTTCTCTGTTTTGGTGTCGGAGTAGTAACAGTTTTTTTCTTTGTAGGACAGTGGAGCGGCATAGTTAATAGTTTCTGCCAAATATATTTACAGATTATATACATTACATATGTACAAAATATTTTACACATTCTTTTGTCAAAAAGTAGATATTTCAGCTGGTCTCAGAGGTTCGCTACAATGACAGTGCAGGCGTCGTCTCTGTTTCTGATGTACTACTGCGTTTCGTTATACTGTGTTGACCATACCTTCTGCAACAACCACAGCTTTGGAGCACCTTGAACAGATCATCACGAAAGCGTACCCCAATGAAGACATAGAGGATTGGATTGAGGCAACTGTGAGTATAGGCCAGGCTCTTTAGCACCTGACTAATGATGCTAAAACGCTTCACTTCATCGCAGTCTGTAATTGTGGTGTTGGCTGCCTGCGTCGCCTCAACCACTAGGACACTGTTGTATGGCATCTGGGAGAGAACAAATACTGCCACCACTGCCAGGATTACCCGAAGGGCCTTGTGCTTCGCAAAATTCTTGGACTGCAGCAAAGTGTGGATGATGACAGTGTAGCAGAATATCATGACCAGGAGGGGCAGGCAGAAACCCATGCAGATCTGGATGGACAAGACCAGGATTTTGGTGTGGTTGTTCTGGTTGAACCAGAAGACCATGACACAGTAGGTGTCACCTTCATGGCTCTCCTTAGCTTTGCCAAAGATGAACTCTGGGAGAGACAAGGCAGCAGCTAACAGCCAGACCCCCGTGCACACCAGCTTGCTTTGCAAAAGTCTTTCTCTTTTGGAGTTCTTGAACTTAGTGGCCTTAACAATGGCCACATAGCGGTCCACGCTGATGCAGGTCAGCAGCAGCATGCTGCTGAAGAAGTTGATCTTGTAGATGGCAGACACCAGCTTGCAAGCAGGAGTGCCGTAGGTCCATCCGTGGACGGCGTCTGTGGCCCAAAATGGTAGAGTTCCCAGGAACAGCAGGTCAGCGATGGCAAGGTTGAGCAGGTAGATGTCCGTCATGGTCTTCAAGCGGTTGTGAAAGTAAAGGTAGATCCATACCACTAGCAGGTTGCCTATGGCTCCCAGCATTACAATCAGCCAGTAGAGAGGGGGCTCATATTGGCTTCTAAATTCCCTTACAGAACTCATGTCACATATGCCATCTTCTATAGTCTCTAGAGTGGTGAAGTCATCATTCTGTAACACGTGGGAAGCAGAACAGAACATTTATTATTACATGATTTTCTCATAGATACCCCATTCAGCACAACATTTAACCCTAAAACAGATCTGTGTACTCAGTTTGTTAAATCTTCTGACATCTTTTTCCCTTTCTGCAAAATACATGACAAAAAATACGTCAGACCTGCATCTTGCAGTCTATTTTTAAGAAAGAAAAATAAAAGAATTTCGTATTTGGTCGCCACCCTGTACGCGTTCTCGAGCGCAGGTGCAGTGACATGAAAAGGGGGCCAGTAGCATGAACTTGAAAGAACAGTTTTTTTACTCCTTTATGTTTCTCATGACTAAAATGGAGAAAGATACATACGTTCTTATTATCCGTGAAATCATTCCAGGAATAGGTCACACCACCAGCTGAAACAGGCATCTTGTCTGATCTGCAAATAAATTTAGAAATAAAAAAAATATATGTTTAAATTATATCGATATATATGTACTGTAGAACTGTTATAGAGGGAAGAATGACTGCAATACGCAGAAATACCTTATATAAACGGGTAGAGCGCACATAAAATGCGCCAGAACGCACCTTAATTCAATTCCCGACAACAGCAGCTCATGAGATTTAGCGATGATCACTATTTAAGATATTTTCTCACATTTCACGATTACTATATCAGGCGATTTAAAAGCATTTCTAATCACAAAACAGATGTCAAAAGTAGCTTTAAAAGTTTCAATAAACATCATTGTAAAAATGGAAAGAAACAAAAAACACGTTTTCGTAAGTTAATTAGTAACTTACTGTGATCTTGCTGTCACTTTTCGCGTCTCCGCACGGTTCCTCAATATGAACTTTCTGGCTCCATCGCAAGTTTATAAGGTTCCAGTGGTAACCACAGCGTGACGTGCGTAGAGACAGACGCCGCTCCGTTAGTCCAATGAATCAACATGTGACTGCGTTGCGGGGAGGGACGGGCCCACTAGCACGAAAGTCTTCCTTGTTGTAAACGAAGAGAGGTGAATCCCCAGCGTTTGTTTTGTGTAATTCATATGCATGTTATGAAAGTAAGCGTGCCTCTGTGTGTGTGTGTGTGTGTGTGTGTGTGTGTGAGAGAGAGAGAGAGAGAGAGAGAGAGAGAGAGAGAGAGAATCTCAGCCAATTAATTTATCTAATTAATTAAAATACATTTCTGTGCATTTAAGGAGTATGTTCAATGATACTCGCTACATTCCTTTATGAAGGGTAATCTATTGTGTTATATTCACAAGCTAACTTACGTGTCATGATTGAATGTAAATTCATTAATAACTAGCTTTAAACAGGAACGTACTGATTGTGTTGAAAATTGTGTTGCCATAATTACATATAAATATATAAATATACCTTTGTTTTTTATATCTTAACAGTGCTGTTGTATGTCAACAAGGCTGAAGAATTAAACCATTTCACAGAACAGTTTTACATAGATACAAAATATCAGTTAATTACCCTTAAAGCGCCATAATTGTATGTCTGGGTGTGATATTGAAAATATGACACTGAAATGCAGGTTCCAAATGCACAAAACACACTTTTAGATGCAGGTGCTTAGAAGCCCACCTTTCTGAAATAGCTTTGCGGTTCTCAGTTGATCAGTTGATATGCAGTTTTCACCAGAAGCTTTTGAAAGACTGACAGTAAACAGAGGAGCCATAAGAATGCATCAACATTTCTGCCACAAACACCTCGTCCCTGGAAACAACAATGAGGTGTCATTAGATAGTGTCGAATGGCAAGGGGACCTGAGAGACTTGGGTATACAGCTAGGGCCGGATCTACCTTTTCAGGGGCTGCAGGCGAAGCTTTACTTGGGAGGCCCCCCTACCAGGAAAACTAATGACTATTTCACTTCCTCCGCAATGCAAATAAGTTGGGGGCCCTAGGCAACTGCCCGTTCTGACTGCAGCTAGAGCCGGCCCTGGGAGCGGCTATGTTAATATTGTACACCAAAGGCGCGACCCTGTCAGACTGACAAGAATAAGGGCAGAATTCAGACGGCTTTTGTGTTCTTTCTTAATTAACAATCCGCTGTGAATGTTGCAAAGACTTGGCCTTGGGCTTTCATCGGTGTGTGCTTCTTGTTCAACAGTGCAAAGGGCTGTTTATTAAGACAGTCAACGTAATTAACAGTATAAGGTAATAATAACTGACAGGGTGTTAGAGTAGCACCTGGTCCGTGTTTAATTCACAGCACATCATGTAGGAGCCACATCCCCACATGAGCCACACCCCAGCAGTTGGTACAACCCACAGGAGCAACACCCCCACAGGAGCCACACCCCTGCAGTTGGTACAATCCACAGGAGCCACACCCCCACATGAGCCACACCCTTGCAGTTTGTACAATCTACAGGAGCCACACCCCTGCAGTTGGTACAACCCACAGGAGCCACACCCCCACATGAGCCACACCCCTGCAGTTGGTACAACCCACAGGAGCCTCACCCCCACATGAGGTACACCCCTGCAATTGGTACAACCCACAGGAGCCTCACCCCCACATGAGGTACACCCCTGCAGTTGGTACAACCCACAGGAGCCTCACCCCTGCAGTTGGTACAACCCACAGGAGCCTCACCCCCACATGAGGCACACTCCTGCAGTTGGCACAACTTACAGGATCCACACCCCTTGGGAGCCACACCCCTCAGAAGCTACACCCCCACAGTTGGTACAACCCAAAGAATCCACACCCCTGCATGAGCCACTGACTCACAGTTGCCATAGGAGCCCCACCCTTATGAAGCCACACCCCCACATGAGTCACACCCTGCATTAGCCACACCCCCACAGTAGACACACCGCAATATGAGAAATCTCCCACAGAAGACACATCCTCATCAGAGCCACACCCTCAAATGAGCCAGACCCCCACTTCTCTGTCTCACCCCAACTCAGCTCTGGGGACATTCGCCTCAAAGCTCTCAGGTTCTCTGCCAATAGAATGCTGGTTGTTAGAATCGCTCAGCAACATACTGTTATATGGAGATTACTTAAGTTTGAGCATGACCATGGAGGAAAAAGTGACAACGAAATATTTAACACGAGAAGACGTTCATACTTGCTTTCATTTTGTATTCTTTGAAGGGCGACAGGTGAGAACAATGGGAGCCTCAAATCCATTTTCACCTGGTCACATTACAGCCTCAGCTGGACCACAACAGAACAACAAATATTCTTCTTCAGTCTAACAAGTCCCAACAGTTCCTTTCACTGAACTGATCATATTTCCTCGCAGAAACTGAGGTGTCTTCACCTAGGAATGCTAAACGCCATCACCTCTCCATCACAGAATCCACAGATCCAGTGTCATTCTCCAGTGCTTTGGTCTACCTCTGATTTTTATGATCTCTCAGGAGATGAATGCACCCTGCCTGACTGCTGTCATATACCATTCATGTACCAGTCAGCTACACTCTTATTCCCTCTGATGTCCTCATCTACACATCAATGAACGTGTTCTGTCTCCTTTTCCCACTAAAGGCACTTTTCCTGATCAAATAACCCCTTGGCATCACCTCAGATTAATTTTCTTTCAGCAAGAGATTTGTGTCACCTTCAGAAGTAAAGAAGACAGTTCAGAACACGCATTAACATAGGTGTCATCGCAGTGGTTTATACTAGGGTTTCTTAGGGTTTCTTATGTGTATTTGAAGATCGGTGCAATGTTTCAGGCAAAATAATCTTGCTTATATTTAAGCAGTGCATGGCAGGATTGCCCCCCCTCCTCAAACACACACCCACACACACGCACACATTTGGCTAAATTCCTTGGGTGGCTCACCCCCGTCGGCAAGATTTATCTTGGGGGCATGGGGGACCCCAAAGTCCAGGGCTGAATGTTTATTATTCTTGTCTTGATTTTGTTATTCTGCCATATTCACAGAGCTGTTAAGTTGAATAGATGTTTAGATCTTTTACAGGTGAAGACATAAGTCTTCTGACGAAGCAGCAAAGACCAGCGCTGGGGCCATTTCATGGTTCTTTAAAGAGGACAAAACGCCAGAGGGGTTTTTAGGAAGGGCTTCAGAGATCTCTGCCAGTGGTTGGAGGATTCCATTTCATCCCATCCATCCATCCATCCATCCATCAAGGTATCATGCAGGAATATTTCAATTACTCAAGAAATGATCTGGCCAAGTCAGAACTACCAACGAAAATGATCATTTAAGGCAGATGATAAGATTTTTAATGCAAACTGACCTTTTATTAAACTGCTCACTTTGAACCTTTTACTAAATTCTGGGACATCAAGAAAAAAAAGTTAAGGTTGAAGGATGTGGAGCTGTACTTGGGCAAGGTGCGAGTTGGACATAAGGAGGCGGAGCTAGGATACGCCGGGCGGCATCTATATTTAAACTATGGGTGCTGGAAAATGATACTGTAAACAAATGTGCAGCGGTGACACTTCTGACATCATTTATTCTGTCGGGGATGCATCACGCTGCGGCAGAGAGCTGGTTTCAGCTCCAGTCTTTTTTTGTGAGGGAGACGAGTAGAAAGAGGAAGTTTATGGCCAGGTACCAAAACAAGGCAAGACTGACTGCACAGTGCAGAATTTCCCCTATGATTAGTTTGTAAATGAAAAGGAAAGTTGTCTAGGTTCGGTGAATGACACACTATTTGTGTTGCAATCAGCTCAGCATAAAATCCAGCCCTACGTTTTTTTGTGTGTTCCCCTTTTCGGGTGCCACGAATCTCTGTATTTTTGTTTTTGATTGTCTGTCCCAACTGTTCCCCCCGTCCACCGCCGTGCTTCTCCTCCACCAGCTCGATCCAGCTGTGTCTGGTCTGCCGACACCCCAAGCTGTCATCAAACAGCAGGCTGCTCGAATGGGACTCCCCAGGCGAGGACACAGAATCCCCTCCAGCCACTGACATCATACTTGTTTGTACCTGCAGAGCGCCAAGAGGAAGAAGGCAACCAGATTGTATTCCCATTGATTACTGGCTAAATCCACATTCTTGCATGTGACACCAAAAACATTGTAAGGTTCAGACAGACCAGCAGGCCCATATGTGATGTGATACCTACCAAACATATCAGTCCCTTATTCACCCACATGTATTTTAGTGAATGTATGCCTTAAACCAGGGGTATTCAATTGGTGGGCCACGGTCCGCAGGTGTACTGACATGCAATTCATCCGTTCCCCCTCAACCTCCCCCACTCGACAAAATGTGCACAGATGCTGTGCCAATTCAAGGACAATCTTCACCTCTGATGTAGCCCTGAGTCCTTGGGTGTGAGTAACTACAGAAGGTGTTAGATGCTTGTGAGCCTGATTGAGAGACACCTTCCATCCACTTTCTGTGACTTCTTGTCCTATTCAGGGTTGCAGGTGTCAGGAGGGAACGTGGGCAGGGAACAACCCAGGATCACAGGGCTCACTCACACACCACGGACAATTTGGTAACTCCAATTAACCTCAGCATGTTTTTGTTCAGGAGGGAAAACCAGTGGATCGTGGGGAAACCACACAAAGACGCAGGGAGAACATGCAAATGCCACACACATGGAGCCGCAGCAGATATGCGATCCCTAGTCTCAGAGGTGTAAGGCAACAGTGCAAACCACCACGCCACCATGCCACCCCAGACATATATTCTCAGTCTGAATTAACATGATGTCAATGCCTGTACCTCAACAAATGTGGTGCTACAATTGACAGAGTAGGACTCTTCTAAAGATAACTCATTAAGCCCATGAGAAATGTATCGAAAGTGAACAGAATATGAACAGAATGCAGCCAAGATCAGAAAATGGCGCATATGAATGACGTACAGTACTGTGCAAAACTCTTGGTCAAAGAAAATTATGTTTAATTATTTTTATATTGGTGTAAAAGTATGATATTCTCTCTCAAAAGGGCTCAGCTTAGCCTTTTGAAAACATCCCCTAAAATCACTGCAGTATTTGCGGCAGCCATCCAGTGTGGCCATGTATTTTTTGATTCGCCCACCAGCACACCTTGTATCGCTAATCTATACCTCATCAAGATATTTAACCATAAGTTAATTAATTCATTGAAGTGGTGGTGAAATCTAAGAAATGCATGGAATGGCTGAGGTGCCCCTGGAGGAGAGGTTTGGGAACTGAAACTGTGTTCATCTAGCCATGCCACAACGTATCAGTAACATCATGGAAAACAGAAGTAGTTTTAACTGGGTTATTATTAATTTGCATGTCCTTATGCTAAGTTGCGTTTTTTTCTGGCCAAATGTACATTTACTATGCAGATAAATTAATTTAGCATTTTCTTTGTATGTATTCCTGACTGATGCTGGATAAATGGACCCTCTGCTCTCTGGCCATAGAAATACTCCAGCAGTAAAATGTATTCAGTTTCCAGCTCAGGCTCTCTGCTTTTGCAGTTTCTGTCATAACAATCACTACAGTGATGTGATTAAATATGTGGCCCTTTTGTGGTCTAATTTTCATATTCTGGCGGTTTGCATGATATGCTTTGACTACAATATGCTAAGGGTCAACCCACAAGTGCGTACATGCACACGCATGGACGGAAACAACTCAGAAACGTACAGCCACTGTGTCACGCACTGCGATGACTCCTTAGATTTTTCTGGCAAGATTACAGGCCTGTGAGTTACCTTGCATGCAAAGGAAAGTTGCAGACATAAACCACCCATCAACCCAGTCATTCCCTGGAGTGACTGGTGTTTAGAGGCCTTGCTAAGGGGCCCAACATGGAAATAACCCAGCTGACCCTGGGGGTTCGAACCAACAACCTTCCAGCCACTGCCCCCCCATTTTGACTGGATCAGCTTGGAAATTCTTCTTACTAAAGACACTGAACATCATGTCCAAGGCTGAGAGGAGGGTCCACGAATTTAGAGGGATCTTGGTCATCTGACCTATTCTGTGGGAAAATTGTGTCGGTTATTTGTTCATGAGCGAACTTTCTATTGTGTTTCCACAGGTCATGCTCACGCGTCAGCAGTGCAGCCCATGAGGCAAAAAAGGCAAAAAAAAAGCAGAAGCAAACCTTCTCTGACTTTTTGTGTTCTTTTTGTCTGCGTGCAGTGAGATGGGACAAACAAGACAGATTTCAGCCAATAAAAACATCCTGATGTATAATGAGAGTGTGCAGTCCAATGTGGGAAACCAAGGCAACATGTTTTCCTGTTGCAATCAACCTGTGAATACTGAATCCAGATGAAGTCAATGGCTACATCCCTAACAGCTGTATACAGGTGTGATCTGCCTCACCTGCACATACATGACTATAAATTGTAAGTAAACCGAAATTTATTATAGAAACTAAAAGAGTAGCATTGAGGAACATGAAGGAGACGCCCTGTCTTGTTTGGGCGTGACTGACTTACACACGTGTCCACCTGCCCTCTACCTTCCTTACAGCATTATCATACTGGGAACACAGATACCATTAGGCAGTTCCCCAAAGAAGCTACTATCTCCACTACAACCCCAGATAGTCCCTCTATATCCATTCATCCGTCCGTCTGTCCATCCATCCATCTGTCTGTCTGTCCATTCATCCATCCATCCATCCATCCGTCCATCCATCCATCCTTTTTCTATACCTTTTTCTGACCTATTCAGGGTCACAATCTATCCCAGAGCCCCCAGGTACAAGGCAGGCAATAACCCAGGACGGGGCACCTGCCCAATGTAAGGCAAACACACACACACACACACATTTACAGACAATTTGGTAACTCCAGTTCACCTTAGCATGTTTTCAGACTGTGGGGGGAAACTGGAGAACCTGGAGGAAACCTCACGACGACACGGGGAGAACATGCAAACTCCACACACACGGTGCCATGGCGGAGGTGTCAGGCAACAGTGTTAATCGCCGTGCCACCCCATTCCTGTATAGTACCGTGAGTAACATCGATTTCCATTTTGCATTTGCTTAGCATTGATCCCTGTTGAATCGGTGCGATCAACTATCATCTGATAAACCATCAAGAAATGAAAGGGACACGTGGAGAGGCATGTTTAAGCTGTTTATTCAGCAGTGGGCAGCGGGGCAGGGTCACGCGGCTGCCCGTGTCGGAACGTTTCCACCGGCACTCAATGTGATGAATCACGCCTAATCCGCGTCTGACAGGAGGGAAGTTTCAGTGTGCTCTACAGAAGGGGAACAGGCAGAATGGAAACATTAAAATAAGTGCAGCCATCGCCGTGAGAACTCAGAGGCATCTGGGGCCATCTATCAACAAAGGAGCTGCGTAAGAGAGCCGCTGAGAAATGGCCGGTTAGCCAGCTAGTTAGTTAGCGTCAGAGATGCTGGAATGGCGCCCCTTGCTCTTACCTGTGATGATTTCCTTAACCTGTATTCCTCCACTTCCCACTGGAAAGAAAAAACGAGAGATCATGCCAAACAGAGCAGAGGACAGACGTCATTACTTCCTGTGTCCCTGCTATGATGGTGAAGAGTACTTTGAAAAGCGGATCATGGGTTATGGCTGTGAGTGTTGCAGAATGAAAGCTATATATCCATCCTGCTGCTCTGTGGGGTAACCTGGAGGTTCTCGCTTCTGTCTTCTTCATAACGCTTGGTGCTGTTGTACACTATGTAATAGCGCATTCACAGCACTGATCTCACAGTGTCGGGTCATGCCGTGAGATTTTATGAGTGTGTACGATATGGCGCTCTGTTCAGCACACTGGAAGCTGCTGTTCTCTCACTTGCCTGCAGGGGGTGTTTAGTTAGCCTCTCTCCAGAGGCAGGGCAGGGGGGTGCTGGAGTGGGGGAGGTCACACCCTGCGAGAGGGAACAGCGCAGGTGAGCAGGACCCCCCCCACACTCCTCACACCCCCCCACCCCACCTGAACCCCCTAACCCCACCATGTGACTCAGAGTGTGGAGCCACCATTGGGCCGCTTGTCCAGGAGGTCACATGACCTCCGCTCTCAGTATCACTGCCAATCTCTAGTGTAACTTGTCTATGTGTAGGTGTTTGTGCGTGTCAGTGTACGTGTGAGTGCCACATGTTTAATTTTTCACGGTCCCAGTGAAACTGACTCACGGCTCTATTAGGAACATGCACACCACAACGAAATACCAAAAGGCAACTGAAAGTCTTTGAATGTCTAGAATGTTCGCAGACTATTGTTGCGGCTTGGTTTACTATTAATCTGTGCAAGAGGTTTCATTTGAGACTGAATACAACATACTGAAAAGGTACAGAAAGATGTTAATGACCTTGCCGTGCAGACAGAAATAACCAACTCAGCTGAACACTAGGTGTGAGATTTTAAAAACATTTTCACTGCATCTCCAGAGTTGTGCACTACTTATATGCTTTTTGTTGGAGTTTTTTAAAATACTGAATATTGTTTTTCTTTGTATGTTGCACATCACTTTGTTGCCTTACCTGTGAAGCTGTATGAGGAATCCGATAAGGATGAATCTGGCAACCTAAAAGTCAGACACCATATAGAAGTTAAAAATAGCCCAGTTGCACAATCACAGCACAGTCCATCCAGCGTATTCAGCAATCCAAAATATCAAGTACCAGCAAATCAATCGATCTTGTCCCCAGCACCTGAAAACAAGTCACTGCTCATGTGCTGATCACATACACTAATTCAGATACGCAGCGGCTCACTTGATATCATTTCCCTCCAGCAGTTTTCTGTAGGTGGAGATTTCCACATCCAGGGCCAGCTTGACGTCCAAGAGCTCCTGATAGGCGAGTATCTGTTTGTGCAGGTCGGCCTTGGCTACCTCGATGGCTGACGTCAGGCTGGCGATCTGGGCCTGGTAGTCAGCCACTCCTACGCTGGACTGGGCCTGAGCTTCTGCGAGACTCTGCTCGAGGGTCAGGTTCTGTGGGAAGGGGACAGAGGAGGGCAACCAGCCCATACACGTTCATGTGCTGCTCATGACCGGCATTACAATAGTTCAGGGAAAAACTGAGAATGAAGACAGACAGGGCTATCATCGCTAATGAAAAGTAAAACTATCCATCCATCCATCCATTCATTTTCTGCCAGGGTTGGGTCACAGGGGCAGCAGTCTAAGCAGGGATGCCCAGACCTCCCTCTCACCAGCCACCTCCTCCGATATAATCTCTCCAGCGTGTCCTGGGTCTGCCCCAGGGCCTCTTGCTTGGACACGCCTGAAACACCTCCCCAGGGAGCCGTCCAGGAAGCATCCTAAATAGATGCCCGAACCACCTCAGCTGGCTCCTTTCGATGTAGAGGAGCAGCGACTCTACTTTGAGTCCCTCCCGATTTCTGAGCTCTTCACCATCTCTCTAAGGCTCAGCCCAGACACCCTGTGGCGGAAACTCATTTCTGCCGTTTGTATCTGCGATCTCATTCTTTCGGTCACTACCCAGAACTCATGACCATTGGTGAGGGTAGGAACGCAGTTCGACTGGTAAATCAAAAGCTTCGCCTTCTGGCTCAGCTCCCTCTTCGTCGCGACAGAACAGGTCAGCGTTTGCGTTACTGTCGACGCTGCACCGATCCGCCTGCCTTCTTCCCTCACTAGTAAGAAAACTAAAACTATAAGAAAAATCTTTTGCAAACTGAAATAAAATACGAATATAAAATAAAAAACAACAGCAAAAAAAAAAGCTATAAATGTTTGCCATTACGTTTTTTAAATACAGTTTAGGTAAAGTAATGGTTTGTTTATTGTTAATAACTATTAATAATACCTGGAGCATGATTTCTCCATTTTGATATACTTGTTATGATATGATTTCTCCAGTATATAATATACAATGTCTGTTCATGTAGGATTCTCTAAATATCAGACACATAAAACAGCTCTACAACTTTCAGTCCTAGAAATAAAATTACTAAAACCTAAAAACTAAAACATATAAATATATCTTTAAAGTAAAAACTAATAAAACCACATTAAAAACTAAATAAAACTAAACTGGATTTCAAATAATAATTGAAAATAAGGTTAAAAATAAATTTAAAAAGAATAAATTAAAAAACAAAAACACAACAACATTAAGGCAGACAGTTGCATTTATTCTGCACGTTTAGTTTAAATACAGTGCTAGACTCAATAGTTCAGGCTGCCAAGTAAGAATTTGTCAAGAATATTTTCCTGATACTACTTATGTTGAAACCACTGAGTTTCTATGACTTTTATTTTGAAAGTTTTTTTGAGCATACGCCCACCTTAACTCACCTTCAGCCAATCATAAGCCACAACCTGACTTGGTCGGTGGGGGAGGAGTCAATGTCTTTGAGGGAAACCAAGGTGAGGGAAAGTTAAAGGCCACAGGTTCTGGGGTCAAGAGGACCCCCAATCGCTAAGTCGAAGTCAAGATGGCAGCCGTGGCAGACGGGTACCACTGTGTCAGCTCAGGCCCCCACCTAACCATTATCTGGCAGCTCCCTACGTGCCAGTTCTAACCTGATATAGATCAAGCTTCGTGCCTAAACTGACTGAATCATACTTCTTTCACAATGCTAATAAATGTTGCTGTGAAATACCTTCATCTTTACGCACTCTGAAAAAGGAAAGGACTTTCCAGGTTTAGTCTGAAATCCCCTTGATAGAAACAGAAACATCAGTCCGTGCGAATGAGAGACAGAGAGAGTCCGCTTGTATGTCTGCCTTGTGTTAGCTAGTCATACGTGGAAATTTAAGGGGTTTCTAGCTGATTATAAAGTGCCAGTTAGTTGGGCTTTTGTAACAACTCTTTTAACAGCTGCTATAGAGTTCAAAGTGCCTTTTATTTCATCAGAGACACATTATACGCATTTATGTAGCACTGGCTTTCCCCTTTATTTAGCCTTAAACTCATAACTGAATGGCTAAATATTCTGTGGAACAGCTGCAGGAGAGACCAGCACTTGCAGTATGGCTGAGTACAAGGGCGTAACTTTACAACATTGGGGGGGGTTGAGGTCTCCACCCATAACAGGGGAAACATAATTATTGGGGGGTTTTTATTTATTGGGGGGGCTACATCCCCCCCATAATTTACGCCCACGGCTGAGTAACAGGAGACACTGCACGAGGTGAGACTTACAGCAGACGCCAGACTTTGTAGCTCCAGAGCGAGGCTCTGTAGCTCCTTCCTGGCGGCACTGATCTCCACCTTGGCCGAGGAAATGGCCTCTGTGTTTTTTGCTGTCGCCGTTTGCATCTCCTCCATCTGTCAAGGGATCGACCGATGGGTGAAACAGATAAATCAGGCATGTTCAGTGATGGCCTTATGTATAGTTTGAAAAAGCATTCAAAGCCAACCACAGCATCCACACAAGCAGGTTTTACAGATGAAGCGTAAATTACTGACAAGGATCGCAAACAGAGAGAAAAAGACCTAGGATATTGTTACAGAAGCTGGACAGCACACAGCAATCAGATTGATTATGAATGATTTATAAATCATGAAGAGCCCCTGGGGGGTGCAAGTAGTCATAACGGAGGAGAGTGGATATAAAAGTTAGGACACTTTACTGCCCTCCAAAGGCAAGACAGAGTAACTACACTGACACAAAAACTTGTTTTTTGACTGTCCCCTGGCATGTGCTGTAGGTAGCTAAATGACAGTGTTCTCTTCAAAACTAAGCATAGCTGAACTGAAATATTTAGTCACGCGATGAAACGGTGCCTAAGAAACCCAATTTAGGTCAGTTTTGATAAAATGTGCAGCTATGATGTTTTTCCTTTACACGGCAGCAAAGTGAATAAAACAGCACTCGATTAAAGAGTTTTTGTGGGATTACAGGTGCTCTTCTCCTAAAGAAAATATTCTAAATCAAATAAGATAGATAGATAGATAGATGATGTTTCTGATGTTCTGATGTTTCTGATTAAGTAAATAATTTTTGTAACTAACTAAATACCACAAATTGAAAAGAAAATAAATGAATACAAGTTTAAACTCAGAAAAAAACACTGTATGATATGTTGTTAAACACTATTATATTTTTACCCTCGTGATCGCTGCTGAGCCTGGAAGCGTGGCTGTGTAGATGCTGCCATCTCACACGGCATCAGTAAATAGTATCGTACAGTATATCACTGGCTGATCGCTATTCAAAGCTGACTACTGACCGTGCATCACTATCGGATCATCGTAAAATCAAAATTTCGTAAGCTGAACCATCTGTAGGAGCATCTGTAGTCAGATCACAAGAGCAGACAGAGTGATCAGTGAGACAGAGGAGCTGGACGGTACCTTTAGCTTGTAGTAAGCGTCAGCCTCTTCTCGGTGCTGCTGTACCGACTTCTCATACTCCGTCCTCATCTTATTGAGAGCCACCGAGATATCGAAGGATTTGCCGGTGTCCACCGCAATCATGGACACCGACTTCTCCATAGAGGTGGTGCCCAGCTTAGCCTGCAGTGTCGACAGCTCCTAAATGGCACAGGGAGCAACCGACAGGAGTTTCAGTATCTTAACGATATGATCTCCCGACTCGGAGATGCTAAAGACACCTGGCTCCTTTGTGTAGGCCTTGTACAGAAAGGCTCAACAGGTCACAGGAGCTGAGGAATGATGCATGGGTGACATCGAAACACTGAGTTACACAAAACAAGACAAAGATGTTTCAGCCAAACAAATCCTGTTCATCGCTAATGTCTGCTCAGCACTAGGAAAAGATGCCCCTAGAATGTTCCATACCTCTTCCTGAGTCTTAGTGACAAAGTCCAGCTCGTTTCTCAGGCTGGCAAGCTTGGCGTCCAGGTCAATGCGGAGGTCGGACGCCATCTCGACGTCCTGGGGGAGGGAAAGGGACCCCTTCGCTTCAATAGGCAATCTCACAGCCTGTTACACAGTCAGTGTTTCAACCTGTTCTGGTTTGGATCCACTTTCCTAGTTGTCAGTGTGGCACCCCTTCAGATTTTTGTTTCTTACCCTCTTCATGGAACTGATGTCAGACTCCAGCTGAAACTTCACACCCTGCTCAAAATCCAGCCTGCCAAACAAAAGAAAAAGCAGCTTCAGATGTTCTGGGAGTGCTGAGGCCATCTGATCAACGAATCAAATAGTTCTGGCTGCATAAAGAGATCTTCAACTCAACTCGGGGCATTCCCACATGTACCACCTAAACCAACGTAACGCTCATGGACATGGACATGGACTGACACCTACTTGGCCTTCAGTTCATGAGCCGTGCCGCGGATGTTGTCCAGCTCGATCTCCAACTTGATGGTGTCCAGAGTGAGGTTCTCCAGGGTGTTGCGGTACTCACTGAGCTGGGCCTCGTACTCCGCGGTGGAGGTGCTCGAGCTCTCAGGGGACATGTCTGCCCCTCCGGTCAGCTGCGAGAGCTTGGCCTCCAGGGCGACGTTCTCCTGCTGCAGCGCCCGCACCTTACCCATGTACGAGGAGAAGCGGTCATTCAGCCCGGAGAGCGTGTGCTTCTCTGCCTCCCGGGAGAGCACAGGGGCCAGCATGGGGCCCAAGGCAGGTCCAGCCACCATGGCGGACCCAGCGCTCAGGCCACCTGCTGCGAGGGTGCGGCCCATGGTAAAAGCTGGGCTGGGAACCAGGGCAGATCCACCCGCCCCTGCCCCGGCACCAGCCCCAGCTCCACCACCCAGGCCGAGGCCGAGACCAAACCCAGTTCCCAGACCTAGCCCTGCACCCATACCAGCACCTGCCCCAAAACCCAGACCCAACCTGGACCCAAGGGCCAAGCCAGCACCTCCCATCCCTCCAGAGAAGCCTAGGCTACCCCCACTCGACACCCTAGATGAGGACAAATACAGAGACATGTTGTCAGGCTAGCAGTCACCGAGGCAGCACAAAGAGAACTGGACGGCAAATGACCAAAAAACCTGGTGCTCCTTCTTAATATAGTAGCAAAAAGGGTGTGTTCGGGGAGGGGGGTCCTGGACACACCCCACACTCCAGCAGGGTGCAGGAGCACACCCCCAGGCTGGGCCTGACGCTTTTTCACGAGCGTCACAGGGCCGCACCCTCAGGGCCGGTAGCTAAAATGATTTATGGCCAGCTGGCAATGCAGCTTTCAGCAGGAGGCCCTTTACCTTCACACTGCAACCCTCAACCGCCCGGCTTTATCTCCGATGCCAATAAACTGTGGAATTCCTGCCCTGAGTGCAGTGATTGACAGGAGACGCCGCTTGTTCTAGAATCTTCCCTAAAGGCACAGGGGGGTGCAGCTGTGGCACCAGCAGCTGCTGAATGCCGCACCCAGACCCTGTGGAGACTCGCCTACCCTGTGACCTGATGCATGAACGCATGTTGCCTCTATGCCCACAAATCCATGTGCCACATCAGCACCACTGACACGCCTTGGGAGGGGCTAACCGGCCACCAAAGAGACACTGAGTAACTCCACGTGCTACATCACCATTTCTGACACACCCCGGGGGAGTGTGTCCTGCTGCCTGGGGAACGTGTCCTGCTGCCTGGCTGCCAAAGAGCAAAGAGACGCTGAGTAACTTCACATGCCACATCAGCACCTCTGAAATGAGCACAGCATCCCTCTGAATACTATCAGAACTGCACTCTGCTTGTCCAAAACACGGTGGTGAGAAGCATGCAGATCCTCGATGCTGTTTGTCCAGCACATCCCACAGATGCTTGATTGGATTGCAATCTGGGGAATTTTGAGGCCAAGTCGACACCTTGGATTCTCTGTCATGTTCCTCAAACCATTCCTGAATAATTTCTGCAGTGTTGCAGAGCAGATTATCCTGCTGAAAAAGGGCACTGCCACTTGGTACTTGGTCTGCAACAATGTTTAGGTAGGTGGTATTTGTCAAAGTAACATCTGCATGAAGGCCAGGACCCAAGGTTTCCCAGCAGAACATTGCCCAGAGCATCACACTGCCTCTGCCGACCTGCCT
Organism: Cryptomyrus ogoouensis; assembly: GCA_025773925.1. Classification (NCBI taxonomy): domain Eukaryota; kingdom Metazoa; phylum Chordata; class Actinopteri; order Osteoglossiformes; family Mormyridae; genus Cryptomyrus; species Cryptomyrus ogoouensis. The sequence continues at coordinate 904,739 of JAOYFF010000104.1, read as the reverse complement.
TATTCCCATGTCACATCCTGGTGCCATCTCTCCCCCAAGTAAACGACACACACACAACCAGCCGTCTATATGATGCAACAGAAAAAGTAACTCATCAAACCAGACCACCTTCTTCCATTGCTCCATGGTCCAGTTCTGATGCTCACATGCCTACTGTAGGTCCTTTTGGCGGTGGACAGGGGTCAGCATGGATACATTGACCGGTCTGCAGCTACGCTGCCCAATACGCAGCAAACTGAGATGCACTGTGTTTTCTGACCCCTTTCTATCATAACCAGCATTTACCTTTTCAGTAATTTGTGATACAGTCGCTCTCCTGTGGGATCAGGCCAGACAGGCTAGCCTTCGCTCCCCATACGCATGAGTGAGGATTGGGCACCATGATCCTGTTGTCAGTTCACTGGTTGGCCTTCCTTGGACCACTTTTGGGAGATACTGACTCTGGCTACCAGGTGGACCGCACAAGACGTTATGGCTGATTGGCGTTTGTCTTACACTATCTTAAATAACATGCAAATTTTGACTTCAGCTGGCCAAAATGTCCCTATGGGAAATCAGAATTACACCATAATATTCTGAATTAATATGATTTCTTAATAAAATAAAACTTGCTAACAGTATGTACTTGGTAGGTATTAAACACACCTTCCATCATTGCCTTGGACTGTGTCTTCTAGAGGTCTCGATCCCAGAATATCTCTGCCACAACTTGCTACCCGCTGACAGTCTGATTAACTGTTCCAACAAAACCTGCGGCTATGCTTCAGTTTTCTATGTTTCAGCTATGAAACAATATACCTGCAGGGTGGACACAAGTCTGGGCATTACAGACGCTATCTGACAATGTGGGTGCCAATCACCCTAAGCCTTTGGAGAAAATACCACAGAGAGATCCCACTGGCATGAAACTACCATTGCAGAAGATGGTAACTATACATTTCTGCAAGAATTATTGTGTTTTTCCTATTGTATAGACTGTAGAATATAAATGGCAAGGTGATCAATCGGAACATCCACAGAATGCTGCACCTGCAGCTTATTCACGCCAGGAGAAAGAGCAGAACAGCCCGGAAAGAGGCCGGCTGCCTTTCCCAGGGGTACAGGGGGTTGTATTCTGGGTAAGTACTGTGCCTTCTGCAACAAGAGAGGATGTGGTTTTTTGAAGGTCTGGATACTTATAAGCCATGTCAACTGACTCAATCAATCTGCCATCTGCGACTTTTAAATCTGAAAAATTTTATATGAATGATATAAATAGCTTAAGACAGATTCATGCTTAAATCAGTTTTGAAGAACAATGAAAAAACAATGGTAGGCATATAACAGAATCAGGCTTTACAGCAGATACCTTTCTGTTGAAGCGGTTCTGATTTAATCTTGAAAGATCATGCGGGATTTCTTACATTTGTGCTAAATAGGTACAAAATACAACTCTGGAAAAAAATTGAGACCATTCCACATTTTCTTAAATTAGCATTTTTAATGCTAATGTAAACAGCAGTAAATAAGTACAAGGTGAAGCAGGAGACAGTGGAAATGACCAGAAACCAGCCAGGTAAAGGGCAGAAGCGACTTTCTCATGCCAGAGATGACGTTAACTTATCTGGCAGTGCCTTATAAATTGAAAGATGATCTCAAGTACCATCAAAAGGAATGGGAAACATTAAGTGGCGTGAAATGCACTGCTAGGACAGTTCATAACAGGCTCCTAAAAGCAGGACTGAAGACCCATAAAGCAAGGAAGAAGCCCTTCATTAATGAGAAGCAGAGACGATCCAGGCTCTTTGCAAAAAAAAATTATATTTTACTCAGGTGCCTACCCATAAATTGATAAATGAGTGAATCTGAAAATTCTGCCATAGTCTCTTAATTTTTCCCAGAACTATATATATCTGACATCTGGTCACTCTTATGAAGACTTTCCTCAGCGGCACATGACCAGCCTTTGACACTGAAATTCGGTTGAAATGATGAGCTGACAAAACGTTGAAACAAAGTTTAATGCTAATGGCTGTACAAACGTTCACAAAATATTCATTTTTTTCCAAAGCTGTACATTGGCCTATACTGCCCTCTGCTGACAAAATCAAGAACCTACTTAAGAAAACAGGACACATGGGCTATGATGCTATTACTTGTCTGCAAATTTCTTATAACCAAGAGTGACAAAATACAGACAAATTGAAATGCCAGTTACGTAAAAATGTATGTAAAATACATGCACAGCTCTGAAAATAATTTAGTCATTGTTTTTATACAGAATATCTACTTTGTGTTCTTTTGGCGTAATCCAGGCTGGTAAGTATACTATATATATTACCTGAATTCAACCAATCGGCTGGTTAGATGGATATTTTTACAGTCTGTCGATTTATATTTCACAAGAGGTTTATACACTGGGAAAATTAATTATCAATTATCATAATTACAATAGCACTGCTATACAGAGAATGATTAGGGTAGATTTTTTTAAACACAAAAATACAATAACTATACACTGCGATACCCTGTTACTAAATGCATCATTCACAAACAATCAGGACACTGGAGCAGAGTGCTGATACACACAAACATGTGCTGCAGCAAGCGAAACCTGAAATTCCGTTCCATCCATCCAGGGGTGAATTATTGTGAATGTGTGCTGTGTGCTGACATCAGTGCATCCCCTTCGCCACAGAAACGTGAGCAGGGCTGACCGACGTGCACGGCGTAAGTGTGCAAAAAATAAGAGGACATCATACAGAGCCGATCGGAGATTAAGGGGGATTAACTTGCCATTCCAGGCTTAGAACAGGTACGAAAAACAGATACAGTTTTTTTCTTTTCTTCATATATCTCCCGATAGCAAGAAAAGGTATCTTCTACCATTCTTTGCACTTTTAGGAATCGAGACGTATTCGGATCCATTTTCTCAAACCTAGCCAAACATGAATTCAGTTCCCTAAAAGCAACTGTCATCTCTTTTGCCGTGAACCGTTTTGGTTCAACTTCAGGTTCCGCGTCTTCGCTCCTTTCATCTTCTGCAACTCGTGCAGCTTCCAACTCCATGAGATCGGCATTAGATAATTCATTATTATGCGACTCGATCAGTTCTTCCACGTCCTCTTTACTCACTTCCAGCTGCAACTGCTTGCCAAGCTGGACAATTTTTTCACCCACTTCATCGAAAGTCTCGTCCTCTTCCAAGCCCCTGAAGTCGCTGACAAACCGTGGACAAAGTTTCTTCCAGACGTTGTTCATGCATGCTTGTGAAACCTCCGCCCATGCCTTTTCAATATTCAGAATAGCGTGATAAATATTGTACGATTTCCAAAAGTCAACGAATGTTGTATCCAGATTTTCATCTATTGCCGCCACTGCCTGAGCAAAAGTTGCGCGTAAATAATACGCCTTGAAGTTTGCCATCACGCCTTGATCCATGGGCTGTATTAATGATGCAATATTCGGAGGGAGGTAAACAACCTTGACGTTTGGGTGAAAATCGTCCAGGTCGGCTGGATGACCAGGAGCATTATCCAGAATAAGCATAATTTTGAAGGGAACGTCATTTTCTTTGCAATATTTTTCTACTTCAGGAATGAAACAACTGACAAACCAATCCTCAAATACTGGCACGGTGATCCACGCATTGCTATTGGAGCGATAATGCACCGGCAGAGTCGCCTTGCTGACCCCCTTTAAAGCTCGCGGGTTTTCACACGGGTAACCCAGAAGTGGTTTTAGTTTACAGGTTCCCGATGCATTTCCGCCCAGCAATAGAGTCAGCCTATCATTTGAGGCTTTATATCCAGGCGCAGTGTTTTCCTGTTTCGATATATATGTGCGCGACGGCATTTTTTTCCAAAATAAAGCTGTCTGATCCGCGTTAAAAACCTGTTCGGAAGAGTACGGACCTTCCTCGATGATTTTGTGCAGCCAGTCGGGGAAGTGTCGCGCTTGCTCGGCACCGGCAGTCTCCCCGTTCACTTTGACATTATGGAAACCTGCACGCTTTTTAAACCGCGCGAACCAGCCACTGCTCGCAGTAAATGACTGCGTGCCTTCCGGATATTTTTTCCTAAGGTCATCGAAGAGGCTTCTTGCTTTTGCTTGTATGGTGACTAGGCTTAGCGGAATACGTTTCTGGATTTGGTCTTCTATCCATAATGTTAGTAGTTTCTCCATCTCACTAATTGCACCTTCACGTTTCTTCGTTATTATCGTCGACTTCAAACATGCCGCTCTTTTCACATGCTGTTTTATACGGGCAGCATCCTTCACTATAGTGTTTATGGTTGAAACTGCTAAGCCGAATTCACGTGCAATCGCTGATAAGCTTTGTCCACCTTCATATTTCCGGATGATTTTCATTTTCAATTCTAAATCAATCACTGTACGTTTACGAACTGATTCACTTTTACGTTCATTAAGGCGCTTACTGCCACCCATATTTGCGCAATATCAGAAAATAAGAAGTGCAAACAACGGAAAAGACGCAGCGTTTACCGATAACTGTCGTCTTTATGGAGTACGGCCCAGCCTCGGACGGTCTGTGTCCTTTTTCGTTTTGGCGCTTCCGTGAGCTCTATGTATTTCGGATGTTTTTGCGTAAGTGCGGATTTACGTAAGTCCGGGCTGCCTGTAGGCAGTTCTCGACTGACGTAACTAATCCGTTTCACAAACTCTTACGTAAGCCTAATTTTACATAAATCGGATTTACACTCTCCTCATACCATTCAAGACACTACAGAAATATACTAGTAATACGTACTAAAGACACATCCATAAATTTAAAGACAGTTAAAATGCTGTATTTTCACTTTAAATTTACTTTCAATAACTGTGTATCTCTGATATTTTTGCGCAGAACCGGTTTTACGGTTGTACGTGAATAAAATGAGTGTACAGATACACACATAAACATTAAAAAGGTCAAATATATTACGGAGTAAGCATACACCCATATACTTTTCTAACAATAGAATATCGTAGAGCAATAAATATCCAGTCCATACAGGAAAAAAATTGCAATAGATGTTATTTAAGAAGGAGCCAGCATGCAGTTCCTGGTCACTATGTGACACAAAGCAGTATTCACACGTGACACCCCACCCATCAGTCGCCACACGCAAGGTGTTAACACTCAGTTACACACATTGGCACAGGGGTCTCCAACTCCGGTCCTGGAGAGCTACTATCCAGTAGGTTTTCTATCCTACCTGGCTTCTGATGAGCCACACCTGTTCTCAGGTAAATACCAGGAGCAGCTGTAGCTCATCAGAAGCCAGGTAGAATAGAAAACTTACTGGATAGTAGCTCTCCAGGACCGGAATTGGTGACCCCCTGCATTAGCATAACCTATTAGGACTTATTCTTACACACGCATGACGCGTTTCCGCAGCGCGAAAAGACATATTTATATAACACAAGAGCAACGACAAGCTAAGCGTCTGAAAGAAACCTACTAACCACAAAGCACATTAGCACCAAATTCACTATCGGTTAATAAAACATACCTGAGCTCAAAAGAGCTTAATTTATCCAGACTTAACGACTGCTTTCAATCCTCATGCAGCGATTTATCATTTCCACAAGAGGGAGCTGTATCTCACGTTAGTCATATTGCAAAGTGAAACATTAAAATTATTATTTTTTTCTTTTCTGCAGACAGAGAACTTGTACTGAAACACCTTATTTACATTGACTATAAAACTGATAAGGGGAGCGTGGCCAATGGTAAGAGAGAGTATTTGTGTGCGTATGTGCTGTTTGTCTTCTATTGGAGAAATGAATGTGACCCCCTATAAAAGTGTCCCTTTGTGTCCTCTCTTCTTGCCACCCACAAAGGACATTGTCTTTTATTTTATATAAAAAAAATCATCCTAAAATAATTAAGCCAGATCTTTCCTGGGGGTATGGCTTACCCAACACCCCCACAATCAACAACTCGTACCATTGCCACCCCCATCAGATTTGTTCTAACACCCGCACTATGGCAGCTATGGGACTTGAACCAGCAACCTTCCGGACCCGGACATATACTTTTACCCACAGGATCACACCCTATCCCAAGCTGTGTTCTGGCTCTTTCTGTGCTGTCCTCATGAAAAGCTAGCGTGCTTATATCTAATGCATGTTCAGTTTATCATAAGTACAGTCGTGAAAAAATTAGGACACCCCATTAAATGTTTAGTACTTTATTAAGAAATATCAACATATTACTATTAAATCTTCTTTCAAATCATATGTGTAGATAAAGGTGATATAACTGTATCACCTATGCAAAAAAAAGAAACAAATTCACTTATTTAACAGAAGAAATTAACTATGATGCCAGTTTCCACTTAGGAAAAAATTAGGATACCCTGTGCCCTAATCCATTCCTAAGCCATTCCTTGGTAGATTTACTGGAATGTTTTGAGTCATTGTCATTTGCATGATCCACCCCAACTTCAGCTTCA